>JAXBDA010005834.1:0-22894 GCA_036023075.1 Gaultheria prostrata
TACAAACCTATTTGTATCGATACAACCCCAATCTGTATCGATACAACCCTCGTTACGAGCAGATTTTTGACAGCTTTTCAGTGGGTTTCAACAGATTTTCAAGAAAAGTAAAGATATTGATCACAAATGGGCTTAATCCACACACAAGCACTTGAAAACATTTAGTAATGAGAGAGATTTCCCTACCTCAAAGAGATTTGAGCTTCAAATCAAGCAAGATGAGTTTTGAGATCCCCAAATTGTGTCTCCACGTTTTTTGCCCTCCCGGTTCGTAAAGATGGTACTCCGGCCTCCCAAACACGCGTAGATGATGAATCTTTGGTCGATTGGTGAAGAGGTTTGATGAGGAGGGAGAGATTTGACCTCCAAGGAGAAAAAATGGAGGAGGGAGGGAGAAAGAGAGGGAGTCGGCTGGAGAAGAAAGAAGAGGGGTGTGTGTGTGTGTGGGTGTTCCCCCCTATCACCACATGCACCCTTAAACAAAAAAAGAAATTACACTCCAAGTCCAAAAGTGACTTGTGTAATGCAATTTAGTCCGTATCCACACATAACACCACATAACCCAACCCTTAAACATTTAATTGGTTTCTCACATTTTCCCAACATTATTTCCGGAAAAATAAATTTAATTTTTTTTTTTACGGGTCTTTACAGATAACATTAGCCTTATCATACAGAGTTCACATAAACACACACTTCATATAGCCAACCATACAGTTCACATAACCCGCCACACCTTAAAATATACAATTCACATAAACAATTCACTAGCATTATCATACAGAGTTCACATAGGGTTACCGGTTACGTAGTAGTTCACATAGTCTCACCACACACTTTACATAGCTCAACCACACAATTCACATAACACCACCACATACTAAAATACAGTTTACGTAGTCTCATCATATAGAATTCACATAGGATTATGCAGTTCACACAGATAATTCACATAGCCTCATCATAGGTTTTTTTATTTTTTTTGAACTAGAAACGTAAACTTATATTATTAGACTAAAAAAAAAAAGACACTACCGGTCCAAAAATACAAGAAAAACAAAGAAAATACATTTCATGCACATATTTCATAGTATTCACACTAAAATTAATCTTTTTATTTATACAGAATTGTATAGTGAATATCGATCTCATTTTATAGATATTGTTAAGTAGATTTCAAAAATATAAATTTTACTGAAAACGGGCATGTACAGTAAAAATATGACATTTTTAAGTTTATAATGTAAACAGATAAAAAAATGACAAAATAGTAAATATGCAGGAAATAAATACAAAAATCACTTGTTGCGCGCGCATATCTAGGTTCAAAAACAATAAATAGGGTTGGGATGAAAACAAACCTAAAAATAGGGCCGGCCTCTAATTTTTCATTTTCCATAAGAGCGTATTTTGAGCAATTGAATGTTGAGAGAAAGAACTTTGAGTGTGGCTCAATAGTTGTGTACTACTTTTTTTTTATTATCATCAAAAGAAATTTTATTACTGACACAAAGTACAAAGTTAAAAGGACATGGGTACATCGGCCTGACCACCCAAGACTCTCAACTCCTAACCACATGGAGGAACTAATTTTGACCCAACAGACTGAGCCCAAACTAGGAGGAAACCCCAAATGGCCCTGAATAAGTGGCCCACCTCAAAAGAAACCCCTTAAAACCCTAAACCTAAACAACCTAACCCAAGCCCCACCAACCACACCACGCCGCCACCCCACTGGCACCGGAAACAAACCGGCGTGATACCAGAAAGAACCACACACAGCCAAAAACTGACACAACCACACACTCAACAAAGAAACAGAAATAATCCATCCCTTGCCGCAAAAAACTCGCGAAGAAAACAAGCCGAAACGGCTCGGAACAACGAGGAAACCTTCAACCGTTGCACCTCAACAAAAAGAGCACCAGCTTAACCATAAAACGTCGCCGCAAAGTCGGACGACCGGAGACTGAAAGAAAATCGCAGCCCATGAGCAAAATCCGGTGCCTCCAGACGAAGATCTTGATCTTGATCCCGCCAACCAGTTGCAGATCCACCATTAGCCGTTAGGCCCGAAACCGGATACCTCCAACAAGGAAATCCGGCAT
The DNA here is from genome assembly GCA_036023075.1 of Gaultheria prostrata. Taxonomy (NCBI): domain Eukaryota; kingdom Viridiplantae; phylum Streptophyta; class Magnoliopsida; order Ericales; family Ericaceae; genus Gaultheria; species Gaultheria prostrata. The sequence goes on from JAXBDA010005834.1 coordinate 2,109, forward strand.
GGTAGAACCGAGAAAGGGGAGCTAGGGAGAGGGTAACCTGATCGGAGGAGGAGGGAGGATAGATGAGGGAGGAGAGAAGAGGGAAAGGATCAAAGAGAGCCTGGGGGAGGAGGGGGAAGCCGACCCCCCCCGGCGGAGGAAAGGCTGGTTTTTAGAAAGAGAAGGGAGAGCGAAGGGAGAGAGAAAGTCAGCTTTTGGAATTCTTGTGTAAACCACAATTTTTTGTAGAAAGATTGTCGTTATACAGTGCTTCTTGGGAGCGCCAAGTCTAGAGTTTGACCCCTATGGACATGAAATTGACTCTCGGAGTAATTTATAAAACGCTAACATACTAAAGTGACTCTCGAAGTTTGACCCCTATGAAATTGAAATTGACTCTCGGACTCCCTAAATTTGGTTCCTAAAGTAGACACATAAGCAAAAGTGGGATCCATTTTTCACTCTTAGAGCTTGCTAATTTTAGAGAGCATATGTGCACTCAATGGGCTAGCAAGAACATTCTCAATTTTGTGAAATACTAAAAAATAAAAAAAGTGTGGGTCCCATAAATTGAGCATGGGTCCCACTTAGAGCTAGCGACAATGCTATCTAAATTTAACTAATGGGTTAGGAGCTATGCTTAGGAGCCACCCTTGGGAGCTTGTATTGAAAGCTCATTGAAGACCACAATTGATCAAATGGCTTGCTAAATTTTAGGAGTATCACCTAAGAGCCATTTTAAGAGCCCACTGTGGATGCCCTAAGACTATTTTCATCATTTTCTTTTACGGATGGATTTCCTATTTGATTTTAGGGAAATCCCATAAAATTAAAAGATTGATAAAATCACTTTGTGTTCTCATTAAATAAAATCACTTGAGTGTGTACGTAAGAGCTTTAAGGATGGTTGATAAAATCACTGCTGTGAATTTTAGCAAATGAGGAAAGATTGTGATACAATCATTGATTTTTTCAAATGGGAAATAGGTTATGAGTGACGTTTGTGAAAATTTTAACAATTCTTTACTTATTCAAATTTTTGAAGACAACTAACTATTCTGGAACGTTCTAAAATGGTAGAATGAATCAGTTATATGAAGAGGAATACTTTGCCGAAGCACGAATGGCTTGAAAAAAAAGGATCCGGTGTTACAAGTGTACCAAAAATTAACTTGATCGGATATCGTTAGTGCCTCATTTGAACACAAATATGGGTTCAATGGTTTTGATCCAATGTCCATTTGTGTTTCATTTCTTTTCAAGATATTTATATTCCGATGATGCACTTAACAATATCCGATCAAGTTAATTTTTGGTACCTTGTAGTACTCGACAAGCTCTACACGGTGAATATCTGCTATTGTCGGAACGATGCCGGCACGGCCGCGCCGTGTGTACACAACACGGTGTTGTGCATAAGAATGCATAGCACCTCCCTAGGTTGGAAAAAAAGAATGTAACATCACAGTTTACACAAAAGGTTCCGCGTAAAATTGCTTGTGATAATTATTGTGTTATAGCTTTCAAACACGTATTATATGGCTTGCAGATTTTCAAAAGACAATATCAACTTTTAGCAACTTTTATAATGCTCACAAAAATAAAAAGGAATATCCACACCGAATGTTGGTTTTAATTTGCCATACTTTTTTACCCTTTTTAGGTGGGGTGCCCTACTTTCATTGCATGTCATGTCCAACCGAGTTGCATGGAGGTGTGGTCGAAGGCCCTCTCGGCATGTCATGTGAAGCTTTGACCATGCTTTTAAAAAGTGTCGACTTATCTTCTTCCTTTTTTTTGTGCTTCTGAAACTTGAAAGTGTCGACTTATCTCCATAACATCAAGGAGATTCGACACCAAAAGGGAAATAAAAATTCCAGTTATGTTTGATGGTAACGAGAGTCGGCTTATATCATAAAGAAGTCGCGATTTCAAACTTTTGAAAAATTACTATCAAACATAGCCCCAAAATATTTTAGGATCTTACATATCTTTCCAATTATTTTTTATGTAAGCTTGCCTCGTGTCGAATCGCGTTCGTGTCAAATCGGGTTCGTGTCGAAATGACCTGCTTTACTAATCGTGTCGGAAAACTGAACCCTAACCCGACATGTTAATATTCGTGTCGTGTTCGGGTTGACACGATTAACTTGTAAACGACATATTTAGACATATTTGACCCGAACCCAACACGAATTGACAAGATTAATTCGTGTCATTCTCAGTTTTGAGGGGTTAATTCTCGAGTTATGCGGGTTAATTCGTGTCATTCTCAGGTTACCGTGTCGACACGAATAGACGAACAGATTAATTCGTGTCATTCTCGGGTTATGCGGGTTGAACCCGAACCTGACCAATTTACTAATCGTGTTCTCGGGTCGTGTCATATACGTGTTTCGTGTCAGAAATACTCAACACTAATCCGCTAACTTCGTGTCGTATTCGGGTCGTGTTATTGTATCGTGTCATAAATTACTACTCCTATATGACAGTAGGCCCACTTCCGAGCCCTAGATTTTGAAGTATTATAATGGCTGTTTATTTTTTAGCCGATTTGTTTACCAAGGCCCGATGACATGATACGGGTGGACTGTGCTCGTCTAGTTTCCCTAAAGGACTAGTCAAATGCATTCGGGCCACCACCTTCTCCAATCGTCTTCTCTCTCGTATTAGTCGAGCAAAACTAGCGCTTACTCGTACTTTACATCCCCACATAACTGGGGTTTTCTTGCTAGCACGATCACAACAGTAGCCTGCTGGCCTCCCTCCGGACCCTAATTATACCCTCCCAAGAGTCCGGGTATAAATGGCGAACTGGTTAGCCGCAAAAACTATATGTTAAAATTTTTATAATGGTAAATCTATTGCAAGGATTTTTTTATAAAGATTATGTGTTGATCAATTTTTATATGAAAAATATACAGAAGCCCCATTTAAAAAGTTCATTTCAAGCTTCCGAAACTTTTGAACCGACACTAGCTTCCGAAACTTTTGAACAGACACTGATGTAAGGTCCATGTAAAATTGACACGAGACTTTTCAATCTCAAATTTGAATTGATCATTAAATAGTTTCAGTAAAATAGCTTGAATTTTTCTCTGAAAATGATAGTCTCGACTCGACAATCCTATAAGTACGTTAGTTCTCTTAAAAAACTTGACCTGAGTCTATGTTTCATACCAAATTTCAAACCATGATACTGAATGTGTAAATGCAGATACAAAATGATTAGCAATTAGAATAGCAACATGTTATGGTCTTTTACACAATAGAATGTCATACTCTCTATAAAAATCATGCTTTGCAAACTCAATGCCATGATGATCATCAACCAATCATGATAAGTTTTAACACAATTTTTGTAGCTCAATTAAAAATCCCAAAACTTTCAGAAGCAGCCTAAAAGGCCACAACCAAAGAGTGTAAAAATCGTAGTTGGATTTTGAGTTTAGGATTTTCTAGGAAAAAGGAGAGAAATGAGAGAAAAAAAAAAAAAATAAGCCTCACAAATCCCTTTCCACTTCTTTTCTCCATTGGCCAAATTAATTCCAAAAACATCATTTATCAATGGCCAAAAGCACATAGCCAGCACAGGAATTCTGTAGTAAACCAATATAATGCTGATAAAAACAAAAAAGCAGTCCATAATAAAGCAAGTTTTACTTAAATATGAAACTTAGTTTGGAACTTATGGAAAGTGAGAGAAGAGAAAGGAAAATACTTAAAGAAGGAAAATGGGAGAAAATAAGAGAGAAAATTTTACTATTCAAATAACTCTCTTTAGCAATTTTCTCTTCTCTTTTCTCTCCAACCAAACAAGGGAAGAGAATTTTTTTAAATTTTCTCTCCCTTTCCCTTCCTTTCCCCATTTTCCAAACAGAGCATTAGGTTCTATATATAACATTACATCTCTTATGTCAAAGGATGTAACTTTAGCAAAACCAAAATGAAACATAGCTATACCAGACTCCCAATTCAGTTTTAGAGGTGTATGGTCATTTTGTCCACCATGCAACCCTGTACAGGCCCCCTATTTCATACCATAAACAGAAAAGTTTTTGTACGATTTATTTATGTCTTAATACTTACGCGATCAGTTCCTCTTCAGATCAACGACAATGACGCTGATGTTGTCAGCGCTTCTCCGACCCAAAGCGAGGCGGGTCAGCAGCGCAGCTGCCGATGCACTCCGAGACGGGTAGAACGCCGGTGCAGCCCCTTCATCTTCTTGCATCCGAGGTGCGGCAGGAGGACTCCCTTCCCGAAGACACTCACTGGCTATCTCACAAGCCAAGTCGTTTGATAGGACATCCCACAGTCCATCACTCGCGAGAATCAAACACTCATCTTCTGGGTCCCGATCTGTGATGGAAATCTCCGGCTCCGATATCACGATTGGTTTCAGATACTTGTCTCCTGTTTCAAGAAACAACAAACAGAAAAACAATTAAAAAAAGAGAAAATTAGCGGTATGGCCTGCATTTACATCCTTATTGCGGCACATAGGAGGATGTAGCTTAGGAGATCTGACTTTGGCAATTGGCAAGACTTGAACCATTGACTTGGTATGGTAGGAATAAGAATTTGGCTAACTGAGCTAGCTAGCCCCGGTTGGTTACACCAACAGTACCACATAGGGAAAAAACAACCCATAGAGCCCAAGGGTAAACGTTGTTGAAAGCACAAGGTAAAACCAAAACTCTAACCAACTTTTTCCTTCATTTAGATTAACCGTTGAAAAAAATCTGGTTCGGACAACCCAATGACAAGGAATTTGGTCTCAAGAATCATGATTTGAAGGATGGAAAACAAACATGTTCAATGACATAACAAAAAGAAAAAATGTGTCCATTCGCCATTTGATGACGTTACCACCAAATGCACTTGCTTCGAAAGTATGACGCGCTAGTTTCACTCTTAGAAAGTGCATAAACAGTTTCAAAAAGAAAGGGGTCCGGAAAATGTTTTTATCCTAACAGAGAATGTCGGCATGCTAGTTTTGGCAGATGAAAACATAATGTGACAAGTAGAAGGGTAAATGACCACTCATCGGCTTATGGATGGAGGCCGTATTGCATCAGTTTACCATCTTAACATGACGACAACCACTTGAAAAGGCCTACTTATTTAATCTGCCCGCCTTGAACGACTATCAGCCAAGTCTATTTTGTCTTGATCGTAAAGGAATGACTATCTAGCTACTCTCTACTATCAACAAAAGCAAAGAATCCTATTTGACAAAATTAGTTAACCCGAAAAACTGGTGCAAGCTTACTTAACTGTCAAGAATATAAACACATAATTTCTTATGCATGCCTAATTGCATGAGCAGAATATATCTTCGCACACAAACTCCAAAGGGAATCTGTGGATTTTTGAAACTCAGGTCCAGAATCTAGCACTTGTCCTAGGAAAGCTCGTCTTCAGTGTTAATGCGATTGAACTATACGACCGTCAACAACTTAACAAATTGTAACTATGAATCTATGACATACTGTATTACAAGACACTTGGACTTAAATTTGCAAACTAAGGAATTGAGGGAAACTAACAGCCTGACTCTTTTTTTCTTGAAACAGAACCACCAATCCATCAAACAGATCGAAGAACTTAATTTGGTACTAAGCCTTAAGAAGAACCAGCTGTAACAGTAACATAACATTGAATTTGGTCTCAGTTATGCCATTCACTAGAAAACCTTATAGTTATGTGAAGACATCTGAGTCATCTGACCAAAGCTGGTTTTATAAACATTCTGAATTGGTTCCTCTCTATGCTTGCAGGAAGATAAGGGCGTGCACAAACAAGAAAATAAAGGGAAAGAATAAGGCTCAATGAACTAACAAAAGAATAAATGACATCACTAATAAAGGACTTGATACGACAAAATGCCCTTCATCCGCTTGTTCTTTTTTTTTTTTTTTTTGCGATTGTATCTGGTCTTAAAAAGGATGTTCTTGTGTCACTTTCAGAAAGTACATAAACAGCTTCCAAATCATGAAAATCAACTCTCTTCTCCTATCCTAGAGAGGAGGAAAATATTCTAATGTAGGCATCCAGTTAGGCTAAAGTGCGGCACTGCTCAACGGCTTATGCCTCCTGGCAATCTTGCCTTAGTCGACCATCTTTATACATATATCGACAAGCATGTGAAAAGGACTCCTTAAACACTAATGCTGTTAATGATCCCTAAACCAAGTGTATGTTGTCTTGACCGTAAAGGATAAATCTCAACAATTGACAAAAGTAAGATACTCAATCTGGCATAATAAGGTATCGACAAACTGATGCAAATGTACATAACCATCCAAAAGGAATAAATCCCAACAATCTTGTATTGGCAACCACCAAATTAACTAACATATATCACGACAACCAAGTGAAAAAGGCACACTTAATAAATCGTAATCTTAATGACCGTAAATCAAGGGTATGTTGTCGTGACAGTAAAGGATAAAAATCTCAACAATCGACAAAAGTAATATATCTATTTTGGTAAAAGCAGATATCCGACAAACTAATGCTAGCATCTACTAACTTCTGAAGGAATAAATCCCAAGCAATCGACAAAAGCAAGATATCCATTTGGTAAAAAGTAGGTCTACGACAAAATGACTTAAAGCAGATGTCCGACAAACATACACAAACTAATCCCAAGCAATCGAAAAAAGAAAGATATCTATTGTGGAAAAGCAGATATCCGACAGACATACACAAACTTCTGAAAGAATAAATCCCAAGCAATCGACAAAAGGAAGATATCCAATTTAGTAAAAAGTAGGTCTACGACAAAATGACTTATAACTTTTTTACATATCTGTCAAATGCATACATCAGCCAACAAGAATCTACATAAATTGTCATGCAAAACCTGCTACAATGAACTATTACCGGTATATGAACAGTCACCAAAGTTTCCATGCAGTTCATAACTTAACGTACTCCACAGCCTACATCATTTCAACAACTTAAAGGGAACACATTGCTCTGCATACTTGAAAACGCAGATATGTATACTGCTAAATTCTGATCATGTTACGGAAAGGGATCCATTTTATACTAATTAAAATGCATGTAGGATTCAAATGATGCCGAACACTACACCAACTGGTGAGGACCATCAAAAACTAAAATGCAAGGAAAATTAATACAACTCCAGATTTGAAAAGTCAGTCAAACATGAATCTGTACAGTAACCCCACAATGTTAATGAATCTAACCATGGATGGATGATTGACTAAATTTTCAATAGAAGATTTAAACTAGAGGCTTGCTCAAGACAATGCAGGTGACTTATGGATCATTCAAATACTACATTTGCATTATTACAGTAAATTGAAGTCAGAAGTGATTACCTAAGGCTCTGGACATAGCAAGGATTCCTTCAACTCGGGCTCCATTCAAAAAGATCACTCTTCCCCCACAAGCTTGGATTCTTGCGTACTCATCTGGTCTATCGGGCTGCAACCACAGTTATTAACATTTAAATTTATCTACACTCTTTTCTTTTCCCTACCTCTTTTTCTAGTTTGTAATGGCTTGCTTGCATAGTTTTGATACAACTCCTCCGATTGTTAAATCGCAGCACAACTCACCTTTTAGATCAAGAAATCAAAATCAAAATTGCTACCCTAACGTCATTATCCCTTGAAAGTAACTGGCACTGGCTAACAGATCATGTGATAACAGACAGTTCAGTCACATGGATTATGTAAATTGGAACGAAAAAAGAAACGTGAATTTCACTTTACAAATGTCTGCTTACAATTACAGATGATAAACATTTCCAAATCTGTTTTCAATTCCAGAATTCACTTTTGTTACCAATTTGCAACAGATACTGCATGCCGGAGATTAAAAAAAAAAAAAAAAAAGGACTGGCCCACAGAGCAAACACATGGGACCTCATGATGCAATCGTCATGCAATTAGTCTGAACTCTGAATTGAGTTTGACCGAGTTGAATCAGGAAAATCAAATCCCAAAAAAAAAAAAAAAACAGAGAGAAATTTAGAGGTTCACATTATACACGTGTCGCCGGATTAGCACGCTCGAGAATAGAACCATCGGTTACTAGTTTGAGACCCTGGACCCCTCGTTGTAACAATTCGCCACCACCACCAACTCCTTTGAGATTTTTCTAACCTTCGTAATAATTAGATGGTGCGCTGTTACCTCAAAAGATGCTAACTGACAACACGTGTCCACCACACTCAGCGAGTACATGCAGTAAACGGAGAGTATGAATTTTACCTTGTGATCGTATGACAGAGGGACGGCCCTACCACCGCGGCAGAGGACGGCGCGTGAGTCACCGCAGTTGGCCACAAAAATGTTGTTAGCCGTTAGAATCGCCACGACGGCGGTGGACCCCGACAGGGCCATCTCCATGGGGTGGCACTCGCAATCGTACCCCATGCTGCCGCACGCGCATGTGTTGAGCGCCACCTCGTCCATCCGTGCAAAGCACCTCTTCATCGCCGCCTTGACCCACCGCTCTACCGCCGCCTCTCTCGAGCTGCTGCTGCTGCAGCCGCTGCCAAACCCAGTCCGGCCCACGAGCATCAGTTCCTCCTCCATTATAGAGTGCATCTTGTCCCTACACAGCCCGGCTACCTGTACTCATCAACCAGATTTTTCAGATTAGAATTTTATTCAACCACATTTCTATGACAGCAATGCCCCCAACTTGATTCAAAAGATTTTAAATCGCCGTACGGAAAAATGTATCCGTATCGGTGATATGTAAATAAAGATATTGGAGATCTACAATTATGTTGCGTGACTGATACGATTGACGTCGTCTTTATTTAAAATCCTGATTTGCATGTTTAATTTAGTTGTCAAATGTGGGGTAGGGTTTATTCGTCATTTTAGATCTAGGTTTTTTTTTCGTTTGTTTAGACAAGAAATTCACAAAAATGGGGGCGAGGTTTTTACGTGAGTCCCTCCATGTCCGTCGTAAACGGCAAAGAAATGCACCGGCAGCCGCCGGTTAAAATCAGGCCGACAGAGGTTTGTCCGTACGAGAATCGCGTCCTCCATGTCACGTGACCTTCCTGCAACCGACATCGTCCCGAAAACCGGCGCTACCTCTGCGGCCGGAACTTGAACCGGAACGGGAAACCTGCCGGCCGACGATGGTCCGGCTAGCGCCTCCACGTCATCGCCCGACGACGTCGGATCTCCGGTCCCCTCCGTCCTGATTCTCTTTCTATCGGAATCATCCGTAGCCGAAGGATTCTCTCCAGTACTGGCCGGAGAAGCCGATAGAGACGAAGGACCGGCCATCGCCATCCGCCTCATCTCGATCCTTCGCTGGCGGCGCTCTCTGCATTTCGCCGGCGATTCATCGTCGTCCTCGTTCATGGCTGTACGGTGTCTGTGTCTCGAATGCGCAGCAGTCATTGGAGGTCGCATCTACCTTCAACAACCGTACTGCTTGTCGTAGCACCGTTTCCGGCCGCTACCATCTCTTTCCAAAAGGTTTTAGAGGGAGAGAAACGTCGGTGGATACGTATCTATGTCGACTTATATACAGATTACAGAGATAGATGGAGAGAGAGAGAGAGAGAGAGAGAGGCAGAACTAAAAAGCAACGTGGTGAATTTTCTCGAAATCCCGTAGTAGCAGCTCCGGTAGTCAAAACAGTAGAATGACCGAATTGCCCCCCAAGTGCCCTTTATCGACCAAAACAGGCTGTCTGCCTGCCACGTGTATTTTTCGACTCTTCCTTTTCCGCAAACGTCTTCGGCTTGCTTTCTTCACTTAGTCAATTTATCGTTTCGCGATATGACGGAGCCTAGGTTTGGACGGGGTACAGGGATATCGACACGTATCGAAATAGCTCTGAATAATTTTTCCCTGGCTAAAGAGAAGGCCATGTCTCCATCATACACGTGGACCAATGGAATGGGTCCACGATGACCACGTCACTGCTTTTTGTGGGGACGGGTGGCCCACACGCGTACCTTTCAGTAATTCTCTCCTCAGCGCAAAGACTCCCTGTCCCTCTCACTCTCTCTCTCACACTTCTTTTTCAGTCTATTCTCACTCTCTCGCTCGAGCAATTTCTCAGTGCTGGGAGGGCACTATGTAATATCCTTTGGAGTATTTCGGCCGTCTATTTTGATTTTATGCGTTCCAGATTTGGATAGAGAAATAAGCGAGAGAGAGTACTTTAATCTCAATCATTCAATACACTTTTCGACGGCCCGAATGCAACGTTTGGATACCACGTGGCCGAGATTAAAACACACTCTCTCTCCCCTCATTGTGCAGAACCCATCTCGAGATGTCAAACGAATGAGCTGAGCTGCTTAATTTGTTTACAATATTTTTTTAAGTGTCATTGTAAAAAATTAGCTTATGGCTGATTGGCAAAAATAAATAAACTTGTTTTTTGGTTTATTGGTTTATGTAGCAATAAACCAAAAAATTTCTTTGGTTCAAATTGTGATTATTCCACTGTTTAAAGAGACCAATGACACATCTGTAATTTTGCTCAACCTCCTTGCTTCATCTTAGCCGTCCATTGTCTCACCTCTCACCCAAAAAAATAACTCATATTTTTTTGTCAAACCACTGTGGTTTATTCCGGTTTATTTCCCCCAAGTAAACCAAAAAACAAGTTTTTTTTTTTGTCAAATCAGCCCAAGTCAAATACAAATAAAGCTCAGTTGGTCAGGGCTCTTACATCTCACTAGGAGGTCAGGAGTTCGAATCTCCCCGCCTGCGTGCAGGGGCTTTTCCTTTCTTTCTTTATTTTCTACCCTGTAACGGATTATTTCTTGTATTGGTTAAGTTGTTGGACTTGGTTGTCTCGTGGACTCTCACATGTAGTGTCCCGGATTGGTTCGTTGTACTTCATATTCGATGTAATTGATCTCTCTTCTATCGATTGACAAGAAAAAAATACAAATAAAGACTCAATTAATTCGTTCAAGTTTAAGTTTTTGAAATGAACGGACCTAAATTTTAACAAATTTATCAAGGATATCGAACTGATATAATTTTTTTCGAGGACCCTAAAAACGTTTCTTTGGTCCCACAGAGGGTGTGAGAGGAGACTTTTACACTGCTTTCTCTCTCATGGAACTGGGGCTTTGGTACGTACGTGGCAAGCTGAGACGGAAGCAGCGCCGAGGAGCTAACGTGTATGGTCCAACCTTGACACGCAGGCAAGGCTGTCAGGGAAACTATGATACGTTGATCGTTGTTCCTGTCATTATTCGTCACAGACACTCTTACAGCCGTCAGATCTCATGTAGGGCACATGGCTCACCCCGTCATTCGACTCATACCCAGCCTCATGCACCACCCTGGCAGAAATCTAGGCCCACTTTTTTTTTCCCTGATTGTTAAGAGTAGTCTCAATTTATTCGTACCTCAACTATGCTCATGACAGGTCCGATAAAAAAAACAAGTCTTACACACTAGAATTAGAGGATTTGCAAAAAAAATCTCTCTTAACAATCTGACTCAAAGAGATTGTCAAAGTTTCGAACTCACGGTACTGTGCTACGTACCACTTAAGCTACCCGGCATCGGCCCCATCAGCAATGGTGTAATCAATTTTTTTTCTTTTTAAACACGAATAATGGTGTAATCAAATTGAAGTAGCAAAAATTTGATTATTGGTTATTTGGTTATGCCATTGAGAATAACCAAAAGCAAAATGTTTAACCAAGTTAGTAATGGTTCACAATAGAATAACCAAACGTAGAAATCTCTTAACCAATAACCAAATTTGAATTTATGGATAATCATAACTAGCAATATTTTCACAAAAACTAAAATTAGTGGACCTTACCTACAAAAGTTACTTCATATGTTTTTTATTGTTTGAAACTCACTATCCACATTAACAAATGGCTTTGCATTTAACATTAATGTTCGTCATTTTATGAATTGAATTAATGATCTTCACTTTCACTTATTTTACTAGAACTTCATTCTATATCGACCATTAGATTGGGAATAATAAAATTGATTGTTGGATTTGAATTTTTGACAACTCATTTTGATTATGCTATTGTTATGGTTGGGGTTGCTAACTTTATCCATGCGTGTACTAAATTAATGGATAATCAAAAGTTGATAGTGACAAGTTTTGGTTATTCAAATTTAATTAGGATTCGGGGAGCCTTGCTCACCACAGGCATATAGTGACCATCTGAGCCGTCCATATCAGCAATTAATGATTCAGATATATTTTTTAACTCTTATTAGTAAGAATATATTCTTACAGTTAAGAGTAATTCAGCGAGGCTCACCCATTAATTGTTGCGATGAACAACTGTAATTGCTCACTACAGACTCTTCGTTTCCATTTAATTATACCATTGGTGATGCGATAACGTGTACTTCTATAACTTACCTGTGAGTCTGTGACGATGGTTGGGCTGCTCGAACGCGAGGTAGACCCTTATCCGGCACGTCGAGAAAATGCGGTGGGTACGACACGTGGTGAAATACGCATGAGGGAGGTCAATATTAAAACAGGGGGGAGTAAATAAGGCGATGGGCTTAGTTTATTGGAATTTTCTCTACAGCCACAGGAATAGAATACGGATTTTCTACAAACGCGTAGGAAAAGATCTTCTCAGTCTCTTTTGAGTATCTAAATTTAAATTGGGTAACCTGGTACTGCTGCATTACTATTTTTTTGTCACATTCACTGGGTAGTCTTTAAATAATGTGATAAAGTGGGGGAATTGTGCTGCATTTTTCACCCAAGCATTTGGGTGCATATAGGGTAGGATACACGTGCATGGTGTTCGAGCGTTAATCTCAGTCATCCTAAAGATTTATCTTTTCTCTCTCTCTTATTTGGACTAGTCAAAATATTTTTAAACGGCTGAGATACGCGCTTGGTACTGTCACGTGGTACCCAGCCGGCACTCAAGTTTTTCTGAGTTTCTGCCAGGGGAGGCTTTTCATTGTGGATTTTTGTGTGGGACCTTGAGTTTCATTTCCATCCAGATAGTCTACGATTGAGGGCGGATATAGAAAAGAAATGATAAGGTTTGAATTTATCTCCTGAATACTCCTAATTTTCATTTTTTCAACGTATCCGTTTCAGAAAAAAAAATTAGTTTGATCTGATTCTCCTTATTTAAGATAGAGCTTTTGTGTAACTTGACTTTTACGTACACAGCTCCTCGTGTTATGGATGATATTCTTTTTTACTATTGTTTAACCTTTTACGGATATACAGGAGGTGAGAAAATAACACATACCAGATCTACGATTTTGATAACGTCTTTATCTCTTTTTTTGCTTTCCATTTGCAACCAACTTGAGTCAATTTTAGGGCGGGTTTTCCGTTAGATAAAATGAGATGATTTTATCACTCTTTCATCTCATTTGATAAAATGAGGCATTTGGTAAAATGAGTTCACTGTAAAAGAGGGAAGGACAGAAGAAGAAATTACGGCTTTGCCCCCGGATTCATTTGAAATGTTCATTTTTATTATATATGGTGGGGCCCCTTACAGAAAAAGGAAGGGCAAAATGGTAAATGATGCATTGGGTAGTGATTTAATCACACTTGAATTTTATCTAATGGGAAAGAGAGTGATTTTATCAAGTGTGTGATTTTATTGAATTTTTAATAAAATCTAACGAAAAACTCGGCCTAGCTAGCTAGGTACATGCACGGGTTCGTTATACGATTCTCCACCAATAATACTGGTGTACATAGTATATTTAATAAATGGGGTAGTTGGTTAATTTCTTAATTACCATTGACTTTGACAAAATCTACAGAAGAAATTTGGAGAAAGTCTTACGAATACGATGTAATTAAAAAACCTACAGAAGAAATTAAGAAAATTGAGACCCGGTTAATTTTTAGAGACTTGTTATTTTACCGCCGAGTGAATGATGAGTGCCACATTGAATGTGTTAAAGATGTTCTTTAGAAGGTTTGTGAAAATTCAAACTTGGAGAAATTATAATCACCCCTGGAAGGAGTTGGACGAGTCGTCTAGGTTTGGGATTTAGGAGTTTGCTCCTTCTTTAGGTCTCAGGTTCGAAATCTCTTAGATTCTATCAACTCATTTGGGGCTACCCCATGAGCTCCCATAAGAACGTCTCAAAGGCTGGTGGGAGATTATAGGGAATAGTCCCATGGTGCGAATAAACTGGCATGGGGACACCCTGCATTACAAAAAAAAAAAAAAAATTGAGTAGCAATGCATTGTCGACACATCTTTGTGGACCACTCTCACATGAGTAACGTTTGGCCCTTTTGCTTGTTGGCTAGGTTGACTTTTTGTCATTCGAGAATCTGTACATTAATCAACAAAATCACTTAATTAGGATTGGTTTGTGGATGATCTGATGTGACAAATTGGTACTGTTAACTACCCCATTGATTGAAATTTGGTTTACCACGGGTTACATGTATGTTAGAAGGGATGATAAATACAAGTTCGTGTTAGGCTGAGTTTTCATCATGGTATTCTCGATATTTTTTGTAACACTCACATTTTAATTGGTGAAAATTCTAAAAGTATCGTATTGAAAATTTACTCTCGACACCTTATTTGGGTGATTTTTTGCAACTTCTATATTAGCAGAAGTTGATTTCGCTAAAGATGCAAATTAAAATATGAAGAAAAAAAATATCGCAATTCATTTAGTTTATTTTGAATTATTCCATTTCCAACAAATAAAGTCACAGACTACATACACTAAACAAACTGAAACAAAAATTTCGAAACTAGTTCAAGATTTTTATTTTTATTTTTTTAACACAAGGCAATCACGGTCATATCATTTCAAAAGGTCCAACGGCATTTATAAAGGAATCGAGATAGACAAAAACACATACTGCAGAGTAAAATTGACACACCAAGTTCGATAAACAGAACCAGTCAATAATTCGAAAAGTTTAAATTAACGCATATATTATCCGGTCAAGCTAGCATTTGTGCTCGGTTTTAAGTCATTTTTTTAATAGTGTTGACTTTATAGTTGGGGCAATTGACCCGGCAATGCTCTTCGTCCGGATTCGAATAATTTTTCCAGACAAATTATCGTATACATCTGCTGTGTTGTCTTTGTTATAGTCGATAACTTCATGTAATTTAATCACGGACAAAGACCTGGATCTTTGGTACCTCATTTACGCTTTCAAAGCTGGCAGGAGAATTCTTAGGCCCCGTTCCACTAACTCAAAAATCCAAAAGTCAGTTTATTATTCTTTTCGAGACAAGTCATCCCCTCACAATACATCACATAAAAAATCACAAAAAGTCAATGCATATTTCGAGCTCTCACATAAAAAAGCTTAAAAGTCAAGTTAGTGACACACGTAGCATCCATTCCAATAGGAAATGACTATAATACACACTCATTAAAGATGTGTACCATATGCACCTATTGTATAGTCTAGATTGTGACACATCATTGGCAATCGTAACATTTTTTAGTGTTTTGTAACTTTTCAGCAATATGATTCGTAACATTTGGATGTGTTTCATAACTCTTATAAAAAAATTCGTAACTTTTATAAGGGCACCCAAATAAGGGGTGTATATTGTAGCATTTTCCATTCCATTATCATCGGCTTAAGGATTGTTTGATTTTGTCTTTATTCTTTTTCTTTTCTTTTCTTTTTTTGCGTTTGTTGGTTTTGCATCAAATTTTTAATAATTATATATTCGTCTCGACGAAAGGAATCGAAATTGAGTAAAATTCTAAATTTTACCCAAATATTTTGAAAAATATCCAAGAAAAGTATGATAAGTCAGCTTATGCCGGCCTAATATGAAAAAGATCCGGACTTCTTAAAGTCAAATACTACAGGTTATGCAAACACTTTTTCCTTTTCGTTACACGCCTGATTGCTTCCTTCATTTTTATTTATTTATTTTTAGTTGGATTTATTAGTGGAAATTAACGTTACAAAATAAACGTCAAGTCTCGGGTGTTTAACCCTAACTACAAAATTCCAATGACGTTGATCAACCACAAATCTAGGAGAAATCGCGTCGAACACATCCTTCATCATCCCCACAGGACACTTCGTTATTAAAGACTTGCAATCGCAAATTATGTTAGCTAAAAGGGAGTATAATGGGTGGTGAGGAGAAATCACGTCGAACACATGCTTCATCACCCGATACTTACGTTCATTTACATATAATTTAAGGTCTATTTATTGGAACCGTCAATCGCCGATCGGACGGCCAAGCAGAACTCACTGCACCCTGTACAAGCCCCCGCCTCCGTGTTCTATACAATGGAGCCATGCCAAGGTGACAAGGTCACCACTCTCGATCTCTGGATCCGTTTCTCTCTCCAAATTTTGAATCCCTAACTGTAAGTTGAAGCTTATCTCTCATAGCCCACAATTTGGCACCAAGTAGGCTAGACGCCCTTTTTAGTGTGTTATGTAGTTGGGTCATTAAATAGAAAGTTGCAGTAAAGGCCCAAGGCCCAAAGTTGTATTGTAGGATAAATTTCCATGTAAGAAGAATTCTCAAGAAGTGAGGAATGAAAAAATTAAAAGGGAATTGAATTTCATACCCTTTTTTTTTGTTTTTATTAGGGTGAAATTACTGAAATACCCCTCCATTTCAACATCTGCACCCCCAAGGGATTATAAAATGGAGGGGTATTTCAATAATTTCACCCTAATAAAAACAAAAAGGAGGTGCAAATGTTAAAATGAGGAGTGTGAAGTTCAATTCCCAATTAAAATCAGTAGCTTTCCCCTGTTCTCCATTTTTGGTGCGTGTCCTTCCCCGATCAACTAGCGGCATTCAATTGCTTGTTTCCTTTCCTAATTTATCAACTAATTAAATAAAAGTCTAGGCTTATCTCAACCGACAAAGTGGTATCAGAGTGCGGTTCGTCAACAACAATTGGGCGTGAAGATTTATGACGAGAAAACAAATTACCCTTTGTGGGCAAAATTATTGTTGTAATGTGAACCAAATGAAAATGCAACACACGCATGTGGGAAGGTAATCTCCGAACCCGGGACCAGTCCTTGAAGATGAACAAATTACCCCAAGTCCAAATTTGTACAGATTTGAACTTTACAAATGGTTCTCCAAGTGAACTCATCCTCACGATGAAGACGCCAATTGAATTTAGCCGTAACGACTAGTCGACTATACCAATGGCGATCGTGTCACTAGCGACCAAACCACCTAGGCTATTAGGTTGGGCCACATTAACCCAATTCATGGCATCGTTTCTCTTACGATTAACACCCCATAAAACGTTCTTAGTAATTTGGTACATAAAAAATTTGAGTGTAAGCTAGGTGTTAGCCCAAAGGTTTCTATGTGTACCTTATTAATTTTGATGATAACAAAAGTGATTTAATTAAATGAGAAATATAATTAATCTTGTGATATTGATACTCATATGAATAATTATTTATTTTGTAGGATTTGGTTCATAATGGGAATTCTACACCAAATCATTATCTCCTATAGTTAAGATTTAAATTGAAAAGAAAAAGATTAAGGACAAATCTTTTTTCATTTTTTTATTGGCTCAAGCGCTCCAAATGGTAAATAAAATGTTGGATGTATTCAAAGATCATAGAAATGTGGACGAGATTTTATTTTGAGAATCAACACAATCGAGTTCAAACCGCTAGTGAAGAAATGGAAGTTGCTATATTATATTTTGTTCTAATCAAGGGAATATTGGATTGGCCATATTCCAAATTTGGAGTGGACGTTCATGTGCTGATGCCTATAAGGTTAAGGAAGAAATTCAAATTTCTACAAAGCACAAGGTAATAAGTCGGCAAATTGAAAGGCATTGACTGCCTTGATTGAATGGCATTGGTGCAACGGCTATGTTGCAAAGAAATGGAAAGTGTATAATTGATGGCTTTCATTTTGCTTATTGAAGACCAACGGCTACTTGGGGTTCAAGCATAAACAGAAGAATATAAATAAGGCCAATGAAGACAAAGATATTTATAGAGAGCTCCACCGGAAAAAAAATTAGGTGTGCCGTCCTTATTATTCAACTTTATGCTTTATCTTACATATTCTACACTAGTTTGAGTGTTCTTGTTTTGATCTTCATTGTAAAAGGGATTGTGCACCCTTGTTTATACTCTTGTAAGAGATTATTTTGTGAGTGATTTTGGAGATAAAATCACTTGAGAGTTAGGTATTACTAGTACCGGAGTCAAAACTAGTTGGGCTAGGTGTGACAAACACCGGAGTCAAAAATAGTTGGAGCGATTGATTGCTCGTTGTAACGGTTTCTCTAGCACCCGCGAAGCTAGAAAGTGTTACTATTGGAGATAGTGCAGCAAATCCCAAGTTGGACACTTGAGGAGTGGACTAGGCCGTGAAGTTGCGGACCGAACCACGATAAATCTTTGCATTCGATTTCTCTCTTCCCTTTACTCTTTATTTACTGTCGTATATTATTGCATGTGTGCTTGAATCGATTTAATTTTATTATTGGGTGTTGCAGTTTTTTAATTCCGTGTTTTATTTGAGATACACAATTCACCCCTCTCTTATGTTGTTATCTGGGCCAACACTAGCGAGGAAGTTACTCTCCATCACACAACAAGGTACAGCGAAATACACTGCTTTCACAAGGGGAACTCCACTTGCCAATTAATTACGTAATGGGAGTAGAGATTCTCTAGTAAAACTTATTGACCTTGCTAATGGCAAGTTGCAACCTTTACGGGAAACGGGGTGGGTGTTGTGCACTTGGGTGCTATGTACCGTGTTGTGCACCCCTCGGCCGTCAGATTGTGTTTTGGACGGTCCGGATGTGTTTTGATTTTTAACCGATAAAAGTAAATCAAAATTAAATTAAAATTGCCGAATGCATCCAGGCTGTCCAAAACATGATCGGACGGCCGAGGAATGCACAGCATGGTGCATAGCACCCAGGTGCACTTGGTAACGTTTTTGTTTTCTGTTTTCTGTTTCTGTTTTTTGTTTTTCTCAAAACAAATGAAGGAAACGCGTTTGGTAAGTTGTTTCTAGTTTCTTGTTTACTATTAACGTTTCCAAAATTTCCAGAAATTGTCAAAACACACAAAAGGTGTTTTCCACTGTTTCTTGAATAGGGCTCGACGATTATTTCTCGCCGGCGCACATGGCATCTGTTGGCGTGAAAACACGCAAGGCAGTAAGGCACCGACCGATGGATTATTACACTTGGCATTGACGATAAACTTTTACAGTATTTAGGAGGTGATCAGCTCGTTTTCATTAATTTGAAATACACTCCTTTCACTTTGGATGGCCCACCGAACCCCTTCGGTTCTTCACTCCATTGATTGTCATTTTTCAAATTCGAGTTATATATTTTAGTTCAAAATGAATTAATTTTTTTCTTGCATAATTCTAAAAGCTAAACATGATTTTAGAAGATAATATTAGCAAACATGTTTTATATTATTTTCCATTATTTAAAAAAAATGTATTACCAAACATGTTTTTCTTTTTTTGTGTTTATAAAAAATAAACATGATTCTACTTTTAGTTTTTTATAAACAAAAAACAGAAAACAAAAACGTTACCAAACGCACCCTTAGTAATCTATTTGCAACATGATTAATTAAAGGAAAAAAACATTTTATGATTGGTTGCCGGAGCGTGGACTGGGGAGGTGAATCCAACGGCAGCTGCTACAACCAAATAATCATGATCCAATATCCTTTATAATGGGGATCCGACTCAAGAAAAAGTGGCCTTGTTTGGTTTTCTTTTTTCCTCATTTTCAAAAATTGTTTTGAAAAAGGTTCTCTCTTTATCCAATTATTTTTTACATTTCTCTCTCTACTCATTACCTCATTATTCCCATTCTCTCTCTATCTCTCTCCAATCATTAACTCTATTATTTCCATTTTCAAAAAGTCAACCAAACACTATCTCAAAAAAATTTCTCAAAAATTTCTTTTCAAACAAGTTTTTAGAGAACCAAAATTCCCGTTACGTTTCTCAACAGCACACAACTCTCGAATTATCGAAAGGATGCCCACACCTCAATTTACAAGAATCAGTGGAGCTCATTGACTCCGGAGTAGCTAGCCAATCCCGTTAGCTACGCCGATTGTGTTCATTGGTGCTTGTCTGGGCTTCAGGATACATGGAATGCAATGTTTTAAAAACCAGACCGGACCGGCCGATTCAACCGGTTGGCTCGCTACCTAGCCATTGCTCCGGTCCGGATTAATCAGAAAACCGCCACAATTCAAGAACCGGTCTAAAAATAAAAACCGTTCTATTTTGGCGGTCGAACCGGTAACCGGACAAACCGTTTCCGGATCAGGCGAACCGGCAGGTGAACTTTTTGGCTGATTTAGCTGTGGAGGCCAGCTATTTTCTCCTCATGGGACCCATGATGCGTCAGCCTAAGTTTTCAAACGGGTCGGGCCGGCACGGGCACGGCACGCCAGAGGCACGGTAAAATCTTGGCACGGCACGGAACGACACGGTATAAGTTGGCACGCGGTGCGGCACGGGCACGGAAATGAGCGGGCACGGCACGGGCTAAGGTGGCACGTGGCACGGCACGACACGGTCTTCTACGGGCACGGCACCGGCACGGTAAGAAGTCAACGTGGCACGCGGCACGGCACGACACGGGCACGAGCACGGAAGTTGGCACGAGTACGGAAGTTGGCCTGGCACGGCACGGGCACGGCACAAGGGAAAAAAATTTGGTAAATAATTTATTTGTATGTATTTTTTGATAATCACAAAAATAAAAAAGAATTATTTTTTGGTTGTGTAACTTGTGTTAGTGAATTATATATTTATATGAAGTTTAAAAAAAATTAAGTCATGAACA
>JAXBDA010005835.1:0-21133 GCA_036023075.1 Gaultheria prostrata
TTGTCTCTCTCTTACTTTTCCCCCATATATTATAATTTATTAAAAATAGGGAGTGTTGTTGGAGTGTTGATAGAAAAAGTGTCAAGTTATAATAGATATATGCACTGTTCACAAACTTTTTTGAGGAATTATTGTTGGGGTTGCTCACCCCACGCCAGCCAAAAGCCATTTTAGGGTATGCATACACAAAAAGAAAATAGAAGTAGATAAATATATATAAATTAATATAAAGAAATGCAAAATGATTTTACAATTCACTTTTTTATATAACTGCATAAATTAAATGATTGTTTTAAGTGGAATTTTTAACTAAGTGTTCATCCTACTTCTAATATTGACTAAGTTTAAATTAATTCGATTGTATAGTTTACTGAAATTACCCTTTGTGATAAAAGTGTAGCGTCCAATGTTCGTTTTCTTATGTATTAGTGCTTGTAACTATAAACGACATGATTTTTAAAACATACCAAGAGATAAATTTTGCAATTCGTATAAAAAAAATAAAAAATAAAATACAAAATTAATTTTCCAATAAAAAATACGAAACCCCACATCTATATTTGTACTTACTTTTCACCATCATATTACTTTCCTATTTTGAGATCGTATTACTTTTCAAATATGAAAGTATACCAACTTTTTGCATAATTTTTTTAAAAAATAATTTATAAACTTTCTGAAATTATTGTTCAAATTATTAATGACAGGTAGGTATGCATTTATCGTCGAGATTCGATAAAATCTTCGAAATTATTGTTCACTTTGGCATATGCGTTGTAAAATCTTCCTCCATCCTTGGGCAAATCAAACTCTTCTACCGTTGGCATTGACATGCATTTCTCAAACTCACCTAAGAATCCAGAAACATGGACATTACTCACAACATTTTTTTTAAGATGCCACTTGCATAAACGATGACTCGCATTAGGAAGCACGGTTTGTATAGCTCTCCGCATGGCCTTATCCCCATCTGTCAATACTGACACTGGCTTCTTGTCATTGCCCATGGAATCAAGAAACATTTCCAACACCCATGTATAAGCCTCAACAGTCTCAACAGTCAACAATGCACACCCGAAAATCGTTGTTTGAAAGTGACTATTGACTCTAGCTAGTACCACCAATGGCTTCCTTTTTACACACATCTTCTTCCGTTAATTCATCCAACCGAATATTATCGTATCTATCATCATCTTCTTCTGTTAATTCATCCAACTGAATGTCATCTTCTTCTTCCGGCAAATCAAAATCATATGCACAATCATCGCTAAAATCATCACCAAAATCTATCACGTCATTATCATCCATCTCTCGGAATCTGGTAAAAAGGACCTCAGTTAGTGGTAAATACGACCTACAACAACAGAAAAAAATCCATACAGTCTGGTAACAACGTGACTAATAACTATCTTCATCTCTAATGGTAGCAATTTCCATATACTATGGTAAGTATAACTTTAACAAATTAAAAATGTATCATTTGCAAAAGATGCATCTCATATTTGCCAAACTTAAAAAATGCCTACATTAAAAGCGAAATAAATCATTTGTGATCAAGATCTAGGACCTAAGCTTTCTTATTGTAGAGAAACTTACTTGGAGAAGCTCTTCAATTTGTTGTTCTTCAAAGTTCCATATCTTCTATACTTTTCATTTTGTGAAACAAGAAGGAAGATGAATGGGATAGAAGAAAAAACTTACTACAATCTGAATGAGAATGAGTTTTGAGTAGTTTAAGGTAGGTAGGACAAATTTAGTTCCATTAATGGCACAATGTGTGGTAGGTAAGCAAGAAATCAGACATGTTACATCCTTACAAAATGCCTGAATATGTAGTAACTATTTCCTTTCCAAAAGGTAAGTACTAGCACAAACCGTAGTATGTACACATCAACATACGACTTGTTATGGTGGTAAACACGATAGGATGTTATGGTACCTATACCCTTATTGTATGGTAAGTATAGCCTTAGTCTATAGTAAATATGGAATTAATGCTGGTTAGGTATACATTTATGTAACATAGTTAATGCACCATAATTATGGTAGTTAGAAACATAACTACAAATATATTTATTGTCTTTTAGTTGTACTAAATTTGTATTATATTGCATTTGAAACATATTTATCTTTAATAATTAGTGAAACACAATAATATATTGAATGAGTCATTATGGATCAATAGTTAGTGGTTACTGTTACATTAGCCAATTGTATCAATTACTTATTGATCCATGTCAACCAACACTACTATTAAGTACTACATATAGCAATAACATTGTTAATATCAACCTAAATTAACCAATTCATTTTAGCTAGTTGTATTAACTACTATATTAACCAATTGTATCAATCACTCATTGATCGCTGTCAACCAACACTACTGTTAAGTACTACATTCAGTAATAACATTGATAATATCAACTTAAATTAACCAATTCATTTTAGCTAGTTGTATTAACTACTATATTAATATCAACCTATATTATCACTTATCATATTCTCGAAAGACGTCCATATTCTCCTTGCTTGCATCCGACCCATTCATTTTAGCCAATTGTAGGATGGCAGCCCCAATCATCACTATTTATCATTGACTCTTAGTTGTTAGATTTGCAACTCATATTATATTGATCAATTTTAAAATTGTTTGATGAATCGATAATTGCGATTAATCGTCAATCAAACACTACACTAATGTCAACTACAACTATTAATCGCTATAATATCATGTCAATTGATTGCATAAATTAATTTATTTTCTTGTTCTGTATCTAAATCTAATTTAATAATCTAATTGTATTAAATACTTTATCTTAATTTAGTGGAAGGTTCTACTAAAATCATTTAATATTTATTAGTTATTGTTTTAGCATTATTTCATTCAATGGTATTATTACAATTATTGTAGTGTATGTTTAAATAAAAATTATTTTTGCAAGTTATCAAAAATAATAAATGAATATCCTTTTTCACATGGTCATCATAAATTTATAAAGAAAAATTATTTAAAATTATTTAAATGTAATTTGGAGATTATTATTATTAGTATATGTTTAATATTTTTTATTTTAAAAAATGTTCGAAGAACCATACAATTAGACTAAAGCCTTTTTTCTCACCTTATTTTTTAATGTTGCCCACTACAAAATAGTTACCTATAAGACAAATTCGGAGGGGATTGAGTAAAAAGTGGTGTGGTATTATAAAACCCCCAAAATAGCAATTTTCCCGCTCAAAATGGTGACCTGCTACCGGATTGACCAGTGGCCTTATTTTGTGGTAAGTCTTCCCATATTGAGTGGTAAGTGTTGCCTTATTGAGTAATAATTTTGTACCTATATGATAGTATGTATTTCCTTTGTTCATGGTAAGTAATTTTGGAGGCAAACCCGCAAAACCGCCTCGATTTTTGGCAAAACCATTTGCCTTTTTGGATCCTACGGCTGAGATTCGTTTATTTTACATCCAATGGTCCAAAAAAAGTGGGGCACCGGTGCCCCAATACCATTTTGGGGCACCAAAGAAAAGTTCTTATTTTAGAGACCGGACGTGACATATTGATGCGAGATTTTTTAATTTATCTACTCTTTTTCTCAAGTTTTTGTACTTTATGAAAGAATTTTGGAAAGACCCATCGTCCTTTTTAGAGATTTGAGATTTGATCTCCAAATTTACCTTCGAGTCTCCAAATATAGAGACTTATATCTCCATTTTGGTCTCCAAATTTCCAAAAAAACGATGGATCCCTCAAAAAATACAGAAAAGTTGAGGAAGAGATTGCATGAATTATAAAAAATTTCCTCAATATGTCACTTCCGGTCTCTAAATAGAGATATAGAGATGCATTGAAGATGCTCTAAGGGGTGCAAACGAGTCGAGACTTAACGAGCCGAGCCACAAGCTATTCACGAACCACTCGGTTCGTTTGCAGTCCTAGTTGCCTTCTAGCCCCTTTTAGCTTTTGATAATTGATTTTTTTGGCACAATCTTTTTTTTGTTGCTTTCTCTTCATAAACATAATAAATTTGGGTCAAACTTTTAATTACATCATTTGTCTCGATGTGAGGAATCAAATAATAGTAAAATACAAATCAAAGTAGAAAAAAATTCGCATAAAAGGACGAAAAAGATCCCAAAAGACCTAGTTTTTCATGAAAAGACCGACTTATCAATATTACTTCTTCTACCTTCTTTTTCTTTTTATCACTATTTTAACTCAAAGCGACCAAAAGTAAGTAACAAAAGGAGTATAACTGATTTTCACACACTACCTCTTTATAAATGTACTCCGAAGTTATTTTTGTCCTACTTTGAGAACCATGTTGTTTATAACATGAAGCATTAAAGCAACGTTTAGAGAAAATTTATAAGAAAGTGGTTTGGGAATATATTTGGGTTATTTACCTAGACACCCCCTAAACTATTTCATTTTTCATGAGACACCCCTAAACTAATTTTCCTGCGACGACACCCCTTAAACTTTCAAAAAATTTACCCCAAGACCCCTTCCTTAGCCTTCCGTCTCCAAAACTCAAGGTTTGGGGTCATGTTTTGATGATCCAAACCGTTCAAGTTGTTTAAAACATGTTTTTAAGGGTACTCGCGAGAAATCGGCAAAAAAAATGATCGGTAAGTGCTTGATCCAAGAAAATATGTATTTATGAAAAACTCTTTGGATCAAGCACTTCCCGGTCATTTTTTTAGCTAAATTTTGGGGAGTATCCTTAAAACACATGTTTTAAACAACTTGAACGGTTTGGATTATCAAAACATGACCCCAAACCTTGAGTTTTGGAGACGTAAGGCTAAGGAAGGGGTCTTGGGGTAAATTTTTTGAAAGTTCAGGGGGTGTCGTCGCAGGAAAATTAGTTTAGGGGGTGTCTCACGAAAAGCGAAATAGTTTAGGGGGTGTCTAGGTAAATAACCCAATATATTTCCAAACAATAATGTGAAAATGTTTTTAGATTTATGTACAGATATGGTGTTTGCTAAAATATTTCTTTGCACCTATTTCTCGTTCATTTTATCTTCTTCACTATTCATCTTGGCTTCTTTACTATCCATTTAACTTTTTTACTATTTGTCTATTTCATCTTCTTTACTATCCATATGTTCATTTTTCACTTCTTTATTATCTGTCTTTCACTCACTCCAACCAAACGTAGCGTGGATGTTATTGCAGACATTTGTAGTAGACTTGTAGCTATTCAGAATTGCAACGACTCGTAGCAACTCTGAACATTTGTTATTCGTCTGTCCATTTGTTGAACCTTAAAACCAACTCTTTTTTTTTTTTTTTTATCAGATTAAAACCAACTCTTTATTACCAATTTTTTGCCAACACTGCTAGCCGAATCTGTCTCGTTAACAATGAACAAGCAGAAAAAGTAAATTGTAACCCTGTTTGAAAATCCCAATTTCAACTCATTTATGCAACTGGTTTAACAAAGTAAAACCTACCATTTGGGCCACCCTCTCTGCTGCTTCACTTCTTTGATGCCTAAATCTCATAGTCTGTATTTGGATTATGAATTTGTGAAGGTGTTTATCAAGAAACAAAAATCATAAGGAAATCAAACGAGTATTTCTAGCTTCTTCACTTAATACGCGATCCAAAACAGCATATAAGCAAATCATGTCATATTTCCTTAATACATAAGCATACACATGACTAGAAACATAAGAAACATAATGTTTCAGCTTTCTTTTACTCTTAACAGAAAGTGTTTTTCCGCAATAGCTAGGTTAGAAAACCATTCAATGACAAAAATTACATACCCTCGGCTTAAAGGACAAGAAAAAGAAAGCAAACCAACATGTTGAAGGCCAACAATGGCTTATATAAGTTACAAAAAGAAAAAGGCCAAGCAAAAAGTGTGACCTTAGTTCGTACCCACCATGGCCAATTCCCCTTTCTGACAACTTTTCAATTGCTTACATATCCACTCCAAATGCACCCCAAATATTTTGATCATCGGATTGTGGATCTCCTAAAATAGGTTCAATCTTTGGTCTAGCAGGTTGATCCCTACCGAGAGGGAAGTTCCAAAACGAATCAGATTTCTCAAAAAAAATGTAGAATAGAATAGCTGATGCCAAAAACAATCCCAAAAGAAGCAAATAAATCTGCCAATCTGCACAAGAGGGAAAAAAAAAAAAAAGAACAGAAAAAAACTAGACATCAGCCTCAAAAGAAAACATGCATATCTCTATGTGTGTACGTATGAGAGAGAGAGAGAGAGAGACCTTTCCAATCAGCCGGAACAGTAAGCTTAGTCACCATGGCTCCCCACTCCTTAGAAGTAGTAAGCACAACTCTGCAGAATACAAAATTGTTTAACGTTGAGTTCCAAGTTTAAAAGGGAAATAAACAGTCCTACAGTGGCTGATTCATACAAGCCACCAACAAAACCCAACCATTCCCACCCCCTCTACCCCATTTTCCCACAAATCAAAACAGAACACAAAAAGAGTGAGATTAGGAGCTGTAGGCTTATAGATCAATGCAGAGTTTTAAACATTACTTTTGCAACTGACTTGTAACCAATATGAACTCTTTTTTCTTCTTCTTCTTTTTTTCTGATAAGTTTGTAACCGATATTAACTCGATTAGATTTCATCCCACATTGCTTATCTAAGCCACCCAAGCTTGGTTAATGTAATACAGAGGCTACTCCACCTATCGCCAATTGGTTTTAGGTTGGAACCCTCCAAGAAATCTAACATGTTATCAGAGCTATGTCTTCGGTGCCTCAATTCACATGATTGAGTTTCCGTCGCCTGGGTCAAATAGCCTCGTCTCCTCAATTCGTACCTCCATGTGCATCCGGCATGCACGTGGGGATGTTAGACGTTATCCCACATTGCTCATCTAAGCCACCCAAACATAGTTAATATAATCCAGAGCCTACTCCACCTCCTTTCTCCAATTGGTTTTAGGTTGGAACCCTCCAAAAAACGTAACAAACTCATTTTCAAAGGAACCAGCCTTCCCATCAACGGGAAAGAAAAACTTCCGACATCCTTATAGGTTAGCCCTTGTCCATAAATAAAGTGCAGTGCAACTAAAAGCAGATATATGTAGATTGTGGGAGAGCAAGAGGACTGGAAGTGGCCATTCCAGGTTGCCTTCTGATGAAGAGCACTCAACTGGAGGTGAGAGAATGAGCCAGAAAATGTAAGATGCTTGTAGAATGTGTGGGCCAACCACCTATAAGAAGGTTGGAGGATGACCCAGCTAACCAGAGGATCTCTAAGGGATGCCACGTGGTGGCAGCTATGTTGATACCCTTGGTATAATTTAGGTGCAAGGATTGGGAAAAGGGTCATCCTTCTATTGCCAGCCCACTGGGCTGACGATAAGCAAATAAAAAGACAAAAAAACACACTCCAATGTACTTTTTACACTTTTTAACATATCGTCACACACTTTTATACACTTTCACACAAACCCTAGAATTTTATCCTTTGTTACCTCATCCTTTCTACCACTTCTGGAAAGAAAGAACATGGTCAGCCAGGAGGCTAACCTCTACACTCCATTCCTTTCCTTTCCCTTGCCTTCCCACTTTACTTCCTAAATGAGAAATTCTTACCACTGCTTCCCTTTCTTCTGCCCTCATTCTCCCAGTCATCCGTCCTAACAACTAGAGCGGACATTTAAGAGTGCAAATGCCATTTCTTATTTCCATTTTTATATCTCAATGAGAACCAACTTAACACGATCGCCTCAGAATGGTAAAGACCAACACAAAATGAGGGAAGCTGCAGCTGGTGTTACACAGAACTGAGATTGCTAGCACAGACTACTCGCCTAGAACATCTTATGGTACTCCTAAATATGGGAGTGATTTGCTTTGGAAACATGTGTCTTTCAAGTGAGTTGAGTATCCAATTGCTATGGCCCCGTCCTCAGTATTATTGCAATTAATACATGGTAGATCGCATGCCATTTATTTGGACAAACAGAAAAACTTAACTAGCAAGTGACCCATAGTACCTGATATATAAAAACTTTTGTTATACGGAGTATAAAATTCTAGTAATACGTGGATATACATACATGTACATGTATGTGTATGTGTACGCATCTATGTAAAGTGTAGGCTAGCCAAACTCAGCTGAAGTTACTTCTATAACTCATGGATAAAAAAACAAAAACTGTCTTTAAAAATCAGTTAGCCTCGCGAACTTCTACAAAACAAATGTGCAAGTAGTTGTCCAGAGACAACTAAAAGCACATGCAGTGGCGGAACCAGGATTACGTAAATTGGGCGCCGAAATTCAGAAGTTCAAGCAAAAAAATTAAATTAAAAAAGAACACTAAAATTGCACACAAAAATGTAGTAGTTTTCTTTCGATTCAAATTTTGTAAAAGTATGCTGTATTTAACGAAGAGATGACTATAGTTATTCTCCAGGGTTTCACAAGTCTTTGTTGAGAGACTAAAAGCCCAACTTTACAGGGTTAAAAGCTACTAAGACGGGCATACTTACTTGTTAATAGACTTTGGAGCTAGTGGGGGGGGGGGGGGGGGGGGGGGGCTCATATCAAAGATACTTGCTGAGGTAGGGTATGTGTTACACTACTAATGCATTGGTATCAAGCAAAGCAGGCTGTGCCCTGGCAACCCCACCTCTAAACGTGAGTCCGCCACTGAGAATATGGAATTGTAGAATAGAAAGAAATGGAAGTGTGTATGTACATATGCATACTTATGTGTCTGTGTCTATATATCTATATTATTATTACATGTGAGAACAATAGTTATGTAAGGATCTTGTGAAGTAACTAAATCTTGGTCAGATACTGTGTACCATGGACACTTCGTTGGAGGCCACGTACTGATGTTGGACACTTGCTAGACATCGACACACTCCATACACTTTTTGCACACTTGTATGACACTCGAATATGAAGTGCCCTATTTTTTCTCCACGTTTTACATTCCGACACTTCGTTGACACTCTAAAAATTCCTGCGGACAGTGGACACACTCGAGACGTTGTCGGGACACTCAAAAGACATGTCAGGGGTGTTCAACAAAACAGTACTCTCGTTAATGCTTAGATAAGTCTTCTCTCTTTTGTGTGCCATGTGATGGTTTATAGATTATCAAGACAAATAAATGAGGAACCGTTTTTTCCCTGAATAGTCTTGTGAATGATGTGATGATAAATAAGATTTATGGTATATATGGTGTTATATAACTATTAGATAGAGCCTTTTCCCACTCATATAATGCATACATAACTGTATTTAAAAATGTGTCCCCAACGTGTCGTGTCCTCCAATTTTCTGAAATCTGTGTCGTAGTGTCGGTGTCGCATGTGTGTTGTGTCGCATGTCCGTGTCAGTGCTACATAGGTTTGATATAAAGGAGGTTATCTAAGAGCCCTATCTATTACCTTCCATCCTCTATTTCTCTACAACTATGAGCCCATTTCTCATATACTTTCTTTCATTTGTTTCTACGTAACACCATACGCATCCCCTATGACCAACTTTGGAATGTGATCAAAAAACAAAACACTAGACTAGCACATTCATCCTTAAGAAAGTGTAGTCTTGGGCATAATCATCGCAGACACAAGACTTCCGAATATAATCCATACCCCCTTTACCCACTCCACCCCCCCAAAAAATATAAATAATAATGATGACAAAACAACAACAACAACAATAATAATTAATCCCCAGACAACAGATGATATTCAATTTTAATAGCTATCCTATATCTCATCCACCAATTCAATATACAAGTCCAACAGCGTAATCATATTCGAATTATCATTTTCTTTCCCCAGTTATTATTACTACAATCATTGCCTAAGAAGTCCATACAAACGTTAACGCAAATTGAAATAAACTTTCTATCTAAGTACATACCGCAAGTGCGATATTTAACATTTGAAGATGTTGCAAGAAAATATGAACACGAATTTACAGAAAATAATATCCACCATATATGTTTTTCACAAACATCAGGATTAGGTGAGATCAGTTGAATTTTACCTTTCACTAGGACAGAACTCGAGTGACGCAATGCATGAACCCAAATGAAGTCTCTTGCTCCAGTGGCTGATCTCCATTTTTTTCACCTCCACTACACACACGTCCCCATCTTTGCTTCCTCTTAAATGATGAAATAATTGAATAAGATTCAAACGGAAATCACAGACCAAGGAGCAAACTAGCACAAGCGTGTGATGAGTTAGAAAAATACTATAAGAAGTGACAATCAATGCCATCAATTCCATTTATCTAAACATGGCTCACCAAACTATGGATTTTGTCTTTTCCAGCAGGTCGTGTACAGCATAATGGGAAAACTCTAACTTGAAAAGTTCTAAAAGCCATTTGCAAACAGTGGGAAGAACTTTCCCTATGAAAAAAACTTTTGACTACTTTTCTCATAAATCCCATTCCAATACCAATCCAAAAGAAAGGGAATCAGTAAGTTTATTAGAATTAAAAAATGCTAGTTTTGCAGGTCAGCATGCGAAGGCAAAAGAGAAAGTTAGCAAGTGGAAAAAGGAAAAAATTTCACATCATTCTCCAGAAAACATCTCATTTATAATAAACTTTTTCCCCCAACGGAATGAGTGGAGGATATCTGCCAATTTCATCCATATCTGCTAATTTAAAAGTTTTGAAATTAAAAAATAGATGAAAACATTTATTCCCAAACTACATTTAATAATCTAACCCAAATTAAGATGATGTACCGTACAAAGACATAAGGAAACATTATCTCTCCCATTCTTGGCCACCAAGAAATTAACGTGTTCACTACCTCAAAGCAACTTGCAGAAACCAGACAGAACAATAACCTTCTATACAAATTACTTAATCATGAGTCAATTAACAAACTTCAATGACTAAGTTGCATAATTACAAACCTATTGGTAAAAAAGCATATAAAGGAAATCACATTTTCGTGTTCAAAGTTTAAGATATATATGATAACAATACTACAATAACTTTGCTCCATATCTACAAGTTTCTCTGCAAATACAACAAAGTTTCAGCTATCTCAAATGACTAAGTAATTGGTAGTCTGCATTTTTTTCCCATCATGTTCAAACAAGCAAACTTGGTGAACAGAAGTGCAAAAGATCCAAAGAGCACTTACAAAGCAAGATATTTCCCGTCCAGACTGACAGACATTATAGAAGCAGGCTTTCTAAGTAGTCTCTTGTGCCCAATTCTTTTCCACGTACTAATGTCCCAAACGGCAGTTAGTGCTTTATTACCTGCTTCATACAGATAACAATATTTGTAAGTCAAATCTTTGAACAGAACAAGGCAAAGGGAGAGGATGGATGTTGTAGAAGTGTAGCTGAAATGCGGATTTTGTGATGGATGAATGCGATAGTAAGTAAATAAATGCAATCTTGGATGTTAGAAGTGGAAACTATTACCAATAAATAGGAGAAAAATAAATTTAGCATAAACCGACTAACATAATCGTTAGAATAAGTGATTTGATCCCAGTAGATCAAGTGTCAAAAAGTCAAGAAGAGAATAACAGGAGGCAGTGAAAGGACATGGTAGCGTTGAATTTGACTAAAGATAGATGCCTTTGACTAAAGTTAGATGCCTGCGAAAAGAAGTACCAGGAAAAATGCACTATCGTAGCCAAACCACACTAACTGGGGTTAGGCTTGTTTAAGCTAATTTATACAAGCACCGTAGGAAGTGATGCAATACTGAATCTTATGCCTCGGTAGTTACAGATGAATACCTTTTTGAACAGAGCAAAATAAAAATGGTTTTGTCCCATCCTTTGAAAACCGACACAGTTCTATCTTTTCATCCTGGGGCAGAGAAAAGAGAGGATATGAATCAAGTCAGGAACCCACAAAGAAGCATAGTTGTACAGCTAAATGTTGCACGATTAAATGAACTATACCGAGCTGCGAGTCAAAGAAGTCACTGGAACACCATCATTTGCCTTCCATATTCTAGCCGAACCATCACTAGATGTTGTAGCCAAGAACTCTGAGTCTAGGCTGAAAGTACGATGGGAAGAAGCTAGTTCTATAAGCACAAAGTTTTACGTTGTTTCACTGCATGAATAAGAAAAGCGCTCCAATATAAATTTATAAACTGCATCTAAATGTGGATCTCTCCTTCTAAACATGTCTTTGAGCCATTCTTATTAGCTAATGTGACTACAATAACCTGCTAGGGGCTCATGTTTTGACTGCTCTGTTCATAAAATTCTACCATGTACAACAATGTGGAATCGATTCGAACTATGGTCATGCTCCATACTCAAGGGTTCTGTCCGAGATACATTATTTTCCTTAATAAGCGCAAGACTTAATCGAGACGAGTATTTTGATGGAGTCCTACTCTCAGTACCTTTTATGGGTGTAGCAAGAGGACCAGGACAATGAAGTGTGATGCATAGGTAAAGTGCACCAATTTAGCTTCAGCATAATATTTGTTTCATATAAAAAGGAACATTAAACTGCCATCATGATCAGCATGAAAATTTTGTAGTGGACAGACTTAGATGGCCAAATCTGATTGCAGGGCCAGCCTAAATATACTTTTCCAAGAACGGTTTCAGAACCTCTCTCACTTTTCTCTCTCAACATATCTTATGGACTTTTTAACCACAACCTGACACCTCACTCATGAGCTTTTAAGCACATATCTTCATCGGCGCATACAACAGATACTAAAGAAGTAGGAAAGCATTGTCAACTCAACGAAACAAATATACATATTATTACCACTTTCTATTCAAATAAACTCCGAATGCAAATCCTAGAACATGAAAAAACTACTGATACCAAACGGGGATGAGCGTGGGAGGACATGTCATGCTGGAGGCAGAAGAAGGGGACAAAAAGAACAACAAAGCTACCCCGCAGATATCGTATAAGGAAGAGCAAAAGATGAGGTATCACAATGCAAAACCTTCTGAAGTGAGAAAGAGAAACTTAAGCTTATGATGCTTTTCATCAGTGAAAACCAATAAAAATAGGATTAAAACATGGTTAACCACATTTACATCACTTATATCCTCGGCATACAACGATGTATCATATAGTTATACATCAAATGCCACATGATAGGCAACAAGAAAAATGAATTCCCACCTGAAATCCATATCTTGGAAGGACTTGTGAGCTCTAGGTTCATCTAAAACGATGTTCAGGCTTGGCCACTCAAATATTCTGAGATTCCCATCCTAAAGTTAATCAAGGAATTTAGTCAAAATACAAAAGCCCATTCTGAACCAAAAGTAGCAACTGCTCATCAGGTGGATTACTGCTTACCACCCCACCACTAGCAAATCTAGATCCATCAACACTAAAGGCAAGGCATTTCTGCAGGCCAGCGCCTTGTAGCGGAACCAAGTCTTTGGCCAACAGTTTAATATCATCTCCGTGACCATGCAACTCAAATGATCTGCACATCACACGGCAAATAAAACCGTAGCAATATTTATGGTCTCAATAATCATGAGTAAACGATCCACAAGCAAACAGGTTCAATGAGCACTTGAAAATGTCAAACATATACCACATTTATCCCTCCAATATCTCCTCTGACGAAGGAAAAGGAAACATTAAAAAACTGAATTGACTACATCAATACATGTATATATATTAGTTCAAAGGCAGAGCATAATTGCCCAACTTAATAAGTGAATCAGTAATTCATTATGTTAAACTATAACTGTTTTACAGCACTTGGGGCCGTTGGCAAACTCCCCTCCTAAACGATGTTACTACTGAGGCGTATGCTCTTTTGAGATTCCAAACCCTCTAAACATATTAGCATTTCCTAAATGGGGTTTCACAATTTTCACATACTAATTCATCTTGACTCTCAAATGAATAAACAGATAGGCAAAAGACATAGCAAGTTATAAGGCAAGTCTTTGGTTGACTAGAATGAAGCTGGAACTGAATAGTGATCCTCTTGAATGATCTACTGTGTCTGGTTCTTTCCTGTTGGATTTTAGCTGGAAGCTAGACGATAAATAAGAAAACCCACCAGTTACGCATTATGAGATCCTACACTATGCAAGTATTACCACAAGGAAAAGTGACACAAGATTTACGTGAACCAGCCTCAGTCCCCAAAGAGATCCGTTCTACTATATGAGAGTATGAGAGTGACATGTTCTTTACTATATGAGGATAATCAGTACAAGAAAAATGCTCAGGCTAAATTACATAGCCCAAGCCCCGTACACCCAACACCACTCAAAAAGAACCAGTTACAACAGGATTATGCCCACCCTATTATCCCTCACCACAAGAATAGAGTTATAGATTCCCCCCCGCCTTTCTTCACTCTTTCCATCTCTCAGCTCTCTCAAATTATTCATTGGCTACCAATATAAATAGATGCTGAAACATTCAAGTTTGGGCGACCTTCGGAATACACAAAGTACTCATTCCACCTTCCAACCCCACCTTTTAATATCACCCACACTAGTACATACTAGTCTTTCTTTGACGAATTGAGACAATAGATCAATATACTTTCAGTTTCAAACCCACAACCAACAGTGCTTTCCAAGTATTAATTACGAACCTAGAAATGCTAGATATCCATAATAAGTGGAATATCATTCACTAATTCATGTAAATGGCCAATTCGTTGTAGGCTCATTCCATTCTTCTTAAAATCCTTCTAATGAACCCATAAGAAACCAAAATAAATGAAAGTAAGCTTTGTGTTCCAAACTGAACGAATCCTTTTCTATATTCCCTCTATTCTGCTTTGTCAAGAGCTAGTACTTGATAATTTCATCATCCGTTATTATCACAGCATCTACTGGTGTCCGTGGTAACCTTAGCCTATTTCCCTCCCGTTTTATTTCAATTGGTGCTACCCTACCTATTCCCGAATGTCTTCATTACTAATCCTCGCTCCCCTAGTTTTACCGCACATCCATCTTAACAATCTCATTCCCACAAACCTACACTACCTAAAATGTTAGAACGCATTTCCAATTCCAAAGCACACAATACTAGAATCAGGTTTTACAACGGAAGTGCACAAGCATATGGAGGCCAGCATTGAAAGTCATCTTCACATAGAGTTAATTCCAACTTCGAATAGACTTTTTTTTGGAGGGACA
The DNA here is from genome assembly GCA_036023075.1 of Gaultheria prostrata. Lineage (NCBI taxonomy): Eukaryota > Viridiplantae > Streptophyta > Magnoliopsida > Ericales > Ericaceae > Gaultheria > Gaultheria prostrata. The sequence continues at coordinate 15,119 of JAXBDA010005835.1, forward strand.
TCTCCAATTCAAACCCTAATTTTCATATACACCTTCCACAAAACACCTAATGTATACAAAATTGCAGACACTTTGTCAATACAATAAACTGACCATTTGGTGATCAAAACCAGCATATAAATTATTCCCTCTGTCCTAATTTGTTGTACCCTTTTTATACTTCTTGTTGTCCCAAACAATTGTCCCAGTTCAAAGTAATGGGAAAATGTTGATAATTTGACTCTTTTACCCGTCGTGTGGAAATTAATTGCTAGCAACAAGAAAAAGGATTTTCCTAAAAGACAAGAAGTGTAAAGAGAGAAGAAATGGAACATCCCAAAAGGACCAAGAAAAAGGGACGCAGGGAGTACAATCCAAAACTTAAACAGTAACTTGACAAAGCATCTAATAAAAAGGCTAAGAAGAGTACGGATTTCACAAAAAAAATTTACTAAGCAAGAAACTTAGTCCAAATCGGGCGGCGAAAAGGTAATCATATAGGAGTAAATTTTAGAGAGAGAGAGAGAGCGACGCACTTGCAGCCACCAAGCGTGGTAGAGCAAACGAAGTCGTCGCCGCTGGGGTGCACGGCGATGCTCACAGGCTCGCCTTCTTCAATCACGTACATAGCCTATTGTAGCAGAAGAATACGTATTATTACAAAATTACATATAGGAACGAGTTTGTAGAGAGAGAAAGGGGAAGAGACCGATGGAAAGGGGAAGAGAGAGGCAGTCTTGGCATCGAAGGAGAAAATCTCCAGCATCGACGGCTGATCTCCGTGGTTCGCCTTCCCTACCACCGCCAGATGCGCGTTTTCCGGCCGTCGGATCCACGTTGCGCAAGTGACTGTGCCTTGACTCGACGGATTCCCCTCCATCTTTACCTTCTCGTTGGGAGGAATTCCTATATCTCTACTACTAAAACAGAGAGAGAGAGAGAGAGAGAGAGAGAGCGCGTGGGGTGTTGGTTTTTGAACTGGAAATGCAGAAAAGGATGGAAGGGGAAAAGAAAACGATGAAAACCAAAAGAAAAAGAAGGGGAGAGGGGCCGCGGCAAGAACGATGATGAATGAGAAGTTTTTCAGTGCCGAGCGGGTATTATGTGCGGCCAATCAAAGCCGAGCGGGTATTATGTGCGGCCAATCAAAACACACCGTTTGGGCATGAGGTCTCGTTTGGTGTAGTGTGGTGCATATCACATAAGTCGCGTGGGCCTATTTGATATTGCCCGGCATGTTTTGATTGGCTGCAAGATACGCCGTTCGCACCTAAAACAATTTCATGATGAAGGGATAGAACAAAGAAGAATGTCAACTGACGTATAGTAGATCCAACAGAGGATATTCGCTTTTGGATATGCCGCGGGAACGTATGCCCCCTGCTCCTGGCCGTTACTACTTTCTTTGGAACCAGCTACGAAGTTTCAACTGAAATTAGTCAATTACATACCAAAAAATTTTGTTCCTGAGATTTGTACACAAAAAATTATATATCGAATTGAGCAAGTAACAAGATAATGGATTCAGCTCATTTCCAATCCGTTTTGGCCTGGTCGATGTACTCAACGAGCTCTATAACATGAACGGTTTGGATCATCAAAGTTGACTCGAAAAAGGTATGAAAATGAACAAATGGGACTGCCCGGTCCATTTTCATCGACCGGATACGGGTCTAAAAAAGGGTTTCACACAGTTTGGGAAGAAGTTGCTTGATCAGAAGCAGTTTCCCGACTTACACAAATCTTGGACTTTACTCTGTTTATAGACTTCACACAGTTTCGGCAAGAAGTTACTTGATCAGAAGCAGTTTCTCGACTTACACAAAATTTGAACTTCTCACTGTTTAAGGGCTGCAAATGCAGCGATATTAGTAGTGTTGGTAATATATCATACTTTTGTAAAAGTTCTTTGAAAAATAAGTCGATGACCTGAATTGGGTTAATATAGCCAAATGTGATATTTTCGGTATTTCTTCACAAGTCGTTTTCTTCACATACATCACAAAAATACCATTTAATAGAAACAATACATTTTTATAACTAAAATGGGAAGGCGGTATTTTTAGTGGCACCTCATTCTTAAGTTGGGTAAATTATCAATTGACTGGCATAGTTACAAAAAAGACATTGAATCTATTATGTGGTAGTATTTCTCATGGCACTGCACAAGTACTGCTATCAGTGGCGTAGCCAGGATTAAGTTTTAGTGTGGGCACTATAAATTAGCCACACGCTCACCAGTTGATGGTTGTTGACGATGTGATGGTGACATGCGTCTTGCGGCGTGATAAATTAATAATAGTTTGTGTAGAGTAATATTTTATTATTCACCCACCTAAAAGTAGGTGAATATTACTCCAATGTTTTGTGCAAGTGAAGAATTGTTTAAATAATGATAATTGTTTGCTTCTCACATAATGCGCGGTTGAGTGCAGGTGTGGGAGCGCAAGTGTGAAAGAGTCTTCCAAGTAAAACTAAGGGTTCAAGTAGCAAGTAAAAGTTGCAAAATAAGAAATCCCAAGGGGTAACTCAAGTGGCAACATGGATGAGTTGTAAACCTTGACATCTTTGAAACTTGGGTAACCTCTTGGGGCCAAGGCCAGGCCACAAGAGAGGAATCTTTTATGAATCCTATAGTCCCGGTGTAGATGACATGCCTTTGACCAGACCGGAGAGGAGAATAGTTGTGAGATCTGTGTAAGCTGGACCGAACACCCCTTACCATTGGAAAAAAAAACCCTAACAAAATGGAGAAGGCCAGTGTGGGCACGTGCCCTCACTGGGCACAAATAATGGCAATGGATCGGTTTGGTCTGGGTTTTGCTATTGCCATACCCAAACCCAAAGTATTTATCTATACCCAAATCCAAACCGATATCCGATGGGTATGATTTTTAGTGGACCATAACCAAACCATATGGATTTGGATTTTATCCGAATCGCACCAAACCCGCATTAGTATTCATTCCATTAATGAACATGTGAAAGAAAAAGATTATATATTAAAATAATAAAGTAACATGCCATAATATTTTACCATTAAACACCCAAATTCCAACATAATCAATGGAAATAACTAAATAATAAACTTTTTTAATGTGTGTAACCCACACCAATGAGAAAACGTTAAAGGAATTTTTTTTAAAAAGTAGGAACCAACAACATGAACTATAAGTAATATTATATGGAGCGGTTTGGATTCGGTTTGGGTATGAGTTTGGCCGAATACTTGCTAAGACCAAACCCAAATCCAAACTCGTTGGGTATCATGTTTCGAAAACCAAACCCGCCCCATGGGTAGGAAAAAAAAAAAAACCTCCCCGATAGGGTCGGTTTGGTTCGGGTATCCATTGGTTTTGGGTGGAATTGCCATCCCTAGGCACAATGTGGCTCCGCCACTGACTGATATCCCATTTATAAACAATCGGATTGGTGTGATATTTTACTCTATTACCGTACATGGTTTGTCTCAAAGGATTAACACGACGACGCAAAACATCAAACAATAAGCCGGAATCAATTGCGCAAATTTTATCAGGTTTCGATTTGCGCACGCATTGTGTGTGCTCCGGTCTCTAGTAAGAGTAAAAGGAGTGTTAAAATCACAAGTAAGGTTCTTTTTTGTGCAAAGTTCAAAATGCCGTAATCAATTGTGCAAATTTTATCAGGTTTTGACTTGCACACGTATCGTGAGTACCCGGCCCCTACTAGCAATAAAAGGAGTGTTAAAATCACAGGTAAGGTGCTTTTTTGTGCGAAGTTCAAAATGTAGTTATATCAGTTAGAGAAAGTAATTGAAATGACACCAATAAAACAGAAGAGAGAAATTGGAACAGGCCCAATGGGCTGAAAACATGTAAACCAATTGGGTACAACTTCGGGCTGTACATTTACAAAAGCCCCGGCCCATTTCGTTCATCAGACACGTGTTTATGTGTATTTTAGGGGCCATAAAGCTTTGGACTGGGCTTTAAGATTCTAAACAAACAGTAACAAAATGGGTCTAGTACTAGTAAATGGTCTTAGCTACCAATCCAAATAGACAACAAAAAAACCAAGGGCTCGTAGCCTGACGGTTATTCCTGATTTTCCCACAAGCGAGACCAGGGTTTGACCCTCAATAGAGATATTTGGGGTTTAGTGCTATGGATAGCTTTTAAACCCCCTCTGGAATAACTCACTAACTCCCCCGCTAACCCCCACTAATGTATATCGAATGGCGAAAAAAAAAAGGACAACGAAAAAGGTTTCTTCTAGCTTTCAGCTGATCCCACAATAAAATGGGAAACGGGGTGGGTGTTGTGCATCCGGGTGCTATGTACCGTGCTGTGTACCCCTCAGCCATCCGATTATGTTTTGGATGACCCGGATGTGTTTTGATTTTTTATCGGTAAAATAAATCAAAATTAAATTAAGATTGCCGAATGCATCCGGGCCGTCCAAAACATGATTGGATGGCCGAGGGGTGCGGACTTGGGGTGGTTGTTGTGCACTTGGGTGCTGTGCACCCCTCGGCTATCCAATTGTGTTTTGGATGGTCCGGATGTGTTTTGATTTTTTACCGATAAAAGTAAATCAAAATTAAATTAAAATTGCCGAATGCATCAAGGCCGAACAAAACATGATCAGACGGCCGAGGAGTGCATAGCACCCAAGTGCACCGCACCCACCCCGTTTCCGAGGGGTGCACAACACCCACCCGGTCCAATTTATCCTACCATTCTTGTGAAGGATAACAATCACAAATGTCTATCAATCACAAATGGTGCAACAAATATAATATGAAATCTTGGGCGGTGAAACTAACAATCCCAAATGGTGTAACAAATCTAATTTGAAATATCGGGCGGTGAAAGATACCGTATTTCCCGTTGACGTGTACCATAAAAATGTCTAACAATCACAAATGCAACGGGATAAAAAATTATTATATGAGTAATAAGATAAGACGTGACGGTTTTTAACCCAAGGGTTTGACCGAGTGAAATAAGACAGCAATCAGAGGGCTTGCCCCCAAGAGGTTACAAAGTCGAATCTCTCAAAGGCCAACAAATTCTAAAGCCACTGGAGAAGATTTTCCCAATCATTAACTTTAGGGTTCAGGATTAGTCAATATGCTCTCAACCTGACACAGACACCAAGTTATAAAAAAAATAAGAGAGGACAATGCATTTTTCTCCAAGTGATGCTGAACATTTTTAAAATCACTAATTTTATGGTGTCTCCCACAACAACATCCGTCATAAAAAAATAATCACACTTCACTGCAGATTTGTTGGATCAATAACTTTAGGGTTCCGGGAGTAATCGAAGTGCGCGTAAACTAACCCGGACACCGAGTTAGAAAAAGAAGACATACCATATTACTACATATGATATGATGCATAACATTTTTTAAATCACTAATTTTATGGTGTCTGCCGTTACAATATTCGCCACAAAAGAGTTATAACATTGACCATAAAATATATATAACATTGTACGGTATCCCCAGAGCATAAACTTCAAAGAAAACAACAAAGGGATTGAATAATGCAATTAGAAACTATTTTATAGCTTTAAAAAAAGGTATGAACCAAGAAACAATTAATTTCTTTATTAGATGTGTAACTTTGCCATTGACGATGTCTACATGTTTATATTAATCAAGCAAATATTAAAATGTCGTTCCTTCCGATGACGCCATCAAATGTGTCACCGGAGATAGTATTTTGAAGTTGAGTAATTCAACCCATGAATAGAATGACTTTAAATTAATTTTTAATTAAGCAAGGCATTAAAGTTGGACTTGGGGTGGATGTTGTGCATTCCTTAACCGTCCGATCATTTTTTGGACGATGCCAACAAATTCTAAAGCCACTGGAGAAGATTTTCCCAATCGTTAATTTTAGGGTTCAGGATTAGTCAACATGCTCTCAACCTGACACAGACACCAAGTTATAAAAAAAATAAGAGAGGACAATGCATTTTTCTCCAAGTGATGCTGAACATTTTTAAAATCACTAATTTTATGGTGTCTCCCACAACAACATCCGT
>JAXBDA010005836.1:0-22878 GCA_036023075.1 Gaultheria prostrata
CACCTCTTTTTTCCCCCCCCCCCCCCCTCCCCCCCCCCCCCCCCCCCGTTTATTCGGCGGCGGGAGGGGGAGGATTTTCACTTCTCTCTCTCTTTTGACAGGCTATGCGAGGATCTTGTGTCTGGACCACGGTTGCCGCTTCTTCCGGATCTCCCTCCTCCTGCGTCTCATTTGCCTTACCTCCGATGTGACTGTTGGGTTTCACCGGTTATGCCTAACGGCTTGGCTTGTGCTTTTGGATGTTCGGGCGATGGGTTTGTGTCTGGTAGTGGTGCGTTTTGGGTTTATTTTCCGCGTCTGGAGGCCTTTAGTTTTATGTTTTTGTTCCTCTTTGTCACAGCTATGGATTGCTGGGTTACTTCGGTTTGAGGCCTAACGGCTAACGACTAGAGTGGCGGCTGGATTTCTTCGATTTTCTAGGCGGTGGATTAGGACCTGCTGTGGTTGGGGTGCAGACAGCGGAGGGGTTAGTGGCATGTGCAAATGAGCGAGGCGTTTCTGGTGCAGAGGAAAGATTCGGCGGCGGCTTGGGATTCGTCCTATAGGGATGGTTGCTAATGGATGCGGTAAGGGGAAGCTTGTTTTGGTCTTTCGTTGAGAGACAGACGAATCGCGAACGATTCGTCTCCTTTCCGATGGCCGTGGAAGATTACGAGAGGGGATGGCGTTATTGGTGAGGCTGATGGTGGCGTGGAGAAGCTGGGGTGCAGTTTTAGGGTTTGTTTGGGCTTGGCCCATTCGTTGTGGATGATTGCCAATCAAGGGTTTGGGTCTTGGATTAGGCATAGGATCTCTCTTAGCAATGTTCTTTATTGACTTTGTTAGGTTTTTGATGTTGTGTATCCTTGTTCCTTTTGATCTTTATTACGAAGGTTAATAAAATTTTTGATTATCAAAAAAACAAATTGGACATTTTAATTTGGTGCCAAAAAAATTCTATGGAAATATATTTTTTCCTCTAAGAAAAAAGTACACGTTTTTCAAAAAAAATATTTAAAAAGGGATGGCATGAGTATGAGTTTTATGCATAAAATTCTGAGCCCTCTTTTAATGTTTTATAACTACTCATCAGAATTTGCCTGCCATAGTGTTGAATTTTGTAATCCCAATAAAATCTGTCGAGTTGTTTGTGAAAAATTCAAATTCAATCCAATTTAGGTTGTCAGAAATTGTCTGTGCAAGTATCGACTAAATTATTTTAATCTCTAACAACACAATTAGGCAAAAAAATAAAAAAGAGAGAAACAAGAGTGCATATTACCTCAAATTAAGAACATAATGAGATCGAATGGGTCTTTTCGTTTCAAAAACAATGATATTATCTCAAAGAACTTCATGCATATTATTGTGCTCAATAAAATAATTGCATAGAGTACTACTGGATGATGATGCTCCCTGCAATTCCGTTAAAAATGGAGGAACGGGTACTTGGCATAACTTTTTCTAATTTTCTTAAATAAGTTTACCTTAAAAAAGAGAAATCTTTAGGTGTCGGGCGGGCAACACCTGGTTGTGCCTGAGCATCTATCTCTGCCGTTAAAAATATTTTTGGACAGTCCGGATTTAAAAGAGAATAAAAGGAGAGGGAGAGAGAGAGAGAGAGAGAGGGAGAGAGAGGAGAATAAATCTTGACTGTCCAAAATACTTTCCAACGGCCGAGATGGGTGCTCGGACATGGCCACGTGGTGCTCATCCGGCACCGAAATTTTTTTCCTTAAATAATCATGTCATTATGAACAACTCTCACACTATTTAGTGGGGCATCTATTCATCCTGATAGATGATGAACAAAACTCTACTCCTGCAAGAGTCGGGACGTACGTCAAGAATTTGAGAGCATCATTCTGAGAAAGAAAATATATGAAACCTCTCAATGCCCTAACTAATTAATTAAATCTTCTTCTATTTTATTCGTAATTAGCTCAATATTTCATTCTCGTCTGTCTATTGAAGCGTCTCAATCCTGAGACAGTATAGCTATGTGGGTGAGATACTGCATATACGTTCAGCAAAAATGAGTAAATAAAAAGAAAAAATTAAACATGATATTTGAATTCTAAAATTTGTTTTCTAGTATTTAATCTCTCCCCTGCAGCCCTAAAGTTTTTTTTTGTCATTCTTTATTCCTAATCTATTTCATGAGGGATGGGGGAGAGAGACTCGATCCCGGGATGCAGTGTGGGGTGTCCAAGAGATCTACCGCATGAGCTAGCCACCATTTGCGGCCCTAAAGTTTAGTCCCATTGATTTATGAGTTTACCCCTTATATAATTGGTTAGATTTCACTTTGTGGGATTAAATTTCTTATAAATCTCTCTGCCCGGCATGAATGGATTAACATGCAACATTAACTGTGCGTAGACTTGCTCGGGCACACCTCACCATAAAAAAAACTCTCTCTACCCCGTTGGTATAAATTGCAGTTTTACAGATATGCACTGACATGTAACAACTGTGTCCGTAAGAAGTAGGGTTGTTTCCCTCTTGTAACTTTATTGTGATTTCAGACAAAGCTATTCAAAGAGATTGGCTGTTTTAGGCTCAGCTTGCTTTCAACTCCACTGTACCCCCACGTTTTGTTTCCACATATAATAATTGCAATGATACAAGTTTAACCCCCCACCAAACTTTTATCAATCTTAGGATTAATAGTTTAACCTCTCTCTAGCTCTCTCTCTCTCTCCCCCACCAAAAGGTCCCACAAGGCATGAAAACATTATCTTTGTTCGATCAAGTGGGTTGGGACGTCCATGTCTCTTTTGACTCTTGAATTGGAGTTTACTTTGAGGGATATGTGTCCTCAACTCATCTTTCCTTCCATAAGTGGTACTTAACCTAGGAATTCAATTATTCGGACACAATCACGAATGCAATTCCTACAGATACACAAGTTTCACGTAATAAATATGTGTCGGTAGAACTTACGTATATGTGAGAAATTGTGTTTGGAGTTATCGGTTGTATTCTTAGCATTTTTGTACTTAATCAATGTGTCTTCCCTAGCTATTCCTCCACTTGTTCCAAGTTTATGTACATTTTCTCTCCCAAAACCCATCACTTTTAGGGGAAAAGGGTTACAATACAGTGATACACGCCCCGTAAAAGTTACGATTTTTTTTTATAAAAGTTACGATTTTTTTCATAGAAGTTACGAGACACAACAAAATGTTGTGAATCATAGAAAATATTACGAATCATATTGCTGAAAGTTCGAAACACTAAAAAAACGTTACGATTGCCAATGAGGTGGCACAATCTGGACCATACAATAGGTGCATATGGTACACATCTTTAATGGGTGTATCTTTTCCCACTTTTAGGTATTCATCAACAAAAATTTTTTAACAATTTATTACATTAATGTTTCTTTTTTTGTTTTCTACCTTTTTTTAAACAATTTATTACAAAAAAATTCTGCACAAATTCACGTACATCAAATAGTTTCGGACACATATTGGGTTGGAATTTACACTCATAAATCTGTTTACATGACATTGCTAATTTTCCCCTCTAGACTCCAACAATATTTTTCCTTTCCATCCAATTTTCATTGATCAGTTCCTCTTCTCATCAATTAAAAAGTAGATAAAACTTACAACCATCAAGTGTGAATTATTTAATTGTTCATTCGAGACTTCTAAAGCTGTAAAAACCAATATTTGTTTTGTTTTATAATTTCCTTGTGCAGAAGCTAGCTGTGAAAATAGTTATATAAAATACTAAAAATAGTGTACTTGTTTTACTTTTCAATTAACTAATTAGTGATCTCATGTTCTTTGTCAATTTCTTGTCTCAGAGCTAGGCTTTTACAACGTATTTTAATTAAATAACTTAGGCTGAAGCTCATTTCTGCCGTTTCTTTGTTAGACCTAATCTAGCCTAGAAAGTGAACCTTGACTAGGTTTTGCGTTGTCTGATTAGGAAAGGGCCAGAAAGAACGGGAGGTGTTTCTGGACTTACAGTTGTTTTTATGTTTCGACGGTTAGAAGTGTCCGGGTCAACTTATGCCTATCTCGACCGATCCCCTTCTTGGTCTGGTGAAAGGCAGACCAACTACTTTGAGATCAAGAGATTCACAACAAATTATTTTCTAAATTCTAACGGTATAATCTCAAAAATCGAATGATGATCAATTGTGTGAGGAAGAAACCTACCAACCAACCGGATTAACTCCGGGGTGATTTACAGTTGTTGAATATAGACAGATAACGATACCCAGAAGAGACATGTGGGTCACGGCGGCATGTGGGATGTTGGTGGCGTTGTACCTAATTTAACCTAAACCCCACCGCCCTCCAAAAGTGAATAATTAGCAAGGCACTAGGAAGAGAAGTCACTTTGACCCGACCTTGAAACATCTCCATCTGTATGTGTGAATTGGAGGCATATTGGCTTAGTCAGTATACACTCTGTATGGTCACGGTCCTACTCAAATCCTAACCATTAAACTGAATGCGGTAGAGTTCTTAAATACCCCACACTGCATCCCGGGATCAAGTCATATTCCATTTCTCTCATATAATAGATTAGGAATGATAAATGACAAAAAAAACTTATTTATAGATGAGTTGAGTATGAATTTATCGTTGTAATGTACGTAACACCTTAATATTGTCAATGAATTTTGTGATATCACAATGAAAAGTGTCGGTGCAGCGAATGATGCGAAGTCATGTTGATAGGTATAGGTAATGTAAACTCTCATTCACTCTCCCCAAGTATAATCTGTTTTTTAGCTCCTCTGGTCCGGATCAGACCATGCTTGGTCCGGACTAATGAATAAAATGTCAGAAATTTTCACCCAGGACCCCTCGTCCGGACAAGGATCTCTTTGGTCCGAACCAACGGACCTGTTTGGTCCATAATCTACCTTTTGATACTTTTATTACACTTACACCCCTGGACTTAATACTTGTTACGATTTTGACTCCGAATCAAGTTCACATTGCACATTTGAACTCCATTTTGATTATTTTGATGAAATTAATTTAATTATGTGTAATCATAATTATTAGGAGATTTTTAATAATTATTTATTAATTATTAAAATTATGAACAAATCTTATGTAAATTAAAGAAATTATTTTTATAAATAATATAGGGAAATTTTATTCCATTATGATTATGAAATTACTAAACACCCCCACGTCATGATCAAATTACCATTTCACTCTTCTAGGGTTAATTATACTCAAACCATGGTATTAATCATATAAAATACATAATGAACTTTATAAATTACCTAAATACTCAAACTCTTAATATCTTATTAAAATGATCCTCATCATATCAAAATTATCAAAATACCCTTACTAATCAATTTATCAAAATTGGTCATAAAATTTATAAATTACCTAATTACCCTTGAACTCAATATATTAATACGCTATCACCTTATTTCTTCATAATACAATGCGACCCTATATTTTTATAAATCGTACTTTTACCTTTAAACATTTATCAATTGTTTTACCCTCTACACTTTTGTAAAATTGTTTGCAAACTTTGTAAACCGGGCTGCCTAATTTACACTAACATTATTTTACCATCACACTATCGTTATCACTTTGCTCTGCTATTCAGTTGTGATATTGTGCATGCAATAATGAAGAATTAGGTTCTCGGGTTGGATTGCGATTGTAGAATTCACATAGACGTTATTAAAGGAAGTTGGAAATGATTAAGGTGTGATATGGGAGGTTATCCCGAGATTGAGATTGAAATGAGTGGTTATCTCGAGATGATGATGAGATATGGGAGGGTATCCCAAGATGGAGGGAGGTTCTCCCGAAATCATAAATGGTGGTCAACAAAGGATTGTTATGACACGAAATCCTAAGTTATGATGTTGCGTGATTTGTCCTTATGAATTAGGTGATATAAGGTGTTTTGTATTAATGTACCCATGGCATGGTCTATATACTCCCGAGGGTACGGTTAGTCCCTCATGGACCTAGTGGTACGATTAGTTCCTGGGGATTTTGTCCTTGCACGGGTTGATGAACCTTCATAATTAAGTAGATACATAAATTCGGCCGTTTATCGATACTCCCAGCTAGGGAGTAAAGAGGGAGTTGAATTACGAATGGTCATATTCTTGTTGGTTACAATGGGAGGATGTTCTCGAGATCGAAAATTTAGATGAAAGTTAAGTTAATGGCTAGATAATGAAATCACATAATTGCTTTCTCATTCTATATTACGTTTCAATCATATATGTTTGTGTTATGTGTAATGAAAGAGTTAGTAGGTGAGAGTTAGCTATTGAGTGAAAATCGCTCATGGTGCTATATATTATTGGCCCTGGCATATCACGCCAAGTATCGAGGAAGAAGGTGTAAATTTGAATTTAGATAGTATTTGATATTGTAATCGATTTATGATTAATGTTTTATTCCGCTGCTTAATATAAATAATCATTTTAATAAATCTATTTATATTAAATAACGCCACCGAAATTCGGGGCGATACAAAATTAGATAACAGGGCCCTAAACGTAAGATTAAGGTAGTCAGGGGAAATAAATATAATTACAAAATTAAGACTAAAACATTACTCACTAAAATATTTTATTCTAAAAAAAATTAAGGTGAATACGGGTCGTTACAACCACTCGAGTATGAGTATTATAGCTATAATGTAAAATCTTATTATTCACAATGAGTTTCGTGATATCTCAATGGAAAGTGCCATAAGGAATGATTTGAAGGCACGCCCGCTTAGGGTTGATAATGAACAAGTTGAATCAAATTGCTTTCGTTTGAGTTTGTGTTTGCTGGATCGAAGATTCTTTAAGATTACTTTGTCTTATAAAACAAGATTGTAAATACATAGTTAGAAACATGTGCGGCTTTCAAACTAAGTTTGAAGATTTATAACTCGGCTTGTTCAAGGTATAATTTGCAAAAACTTCAAGTTATTTGTGATCAGTTCGATTAGAGTTCGTTTGAAATCAGTTTGAGTAAAGTTTGTTAGAGTTCGGTTCATAGGGTAGATGGGTTAAGATCGAACATATTTGTGAAGCTCATCATTCCAATCTTTTATACATATTGCCCCGTTCTTCGTTTTTTTGGCTTTTCACATTTTACGAGATAGATCATTCTCTTCACATACATTAACTAAAAGACCCAAAAAGCGAAAAAAAAGTCAATCTTAATGGAACGGGCAAAATATCGTGTTTGTTGCAAAAATGTTGTTACTAAATTAGCAAGACCCGCAAGTCCGTTTTAAAAATAACGAATTTGGTTTCATGATTCCTTAATTATATCACTCTCTATCATCTAGTGTTTTCGAATTTGAAGAAAAAGAGGCACATAAAAACCTAGAAGGGTCTCAGAGACTTGTGTTTTTAAATCAGTTCATAAAACTGTTTCACTTCCAAAAAAAAAAAAAGATTTGTATTCTCAAAACTGTTCCAGGCACCTAGAGGCACGTTTTTGGCTTTTGGAGCTGCATTTAGATTTCTCCTTTATTTTTCATTTATTTATTATTATTTTTTTCTGAGATCTGAGTTGTCCAGATTAGTTTGTGCGCACTGACTATTTTCCTCCCTCGTCCAGTCAAAGACAGACCATCTATATCGGGACTGAAGAATTCACAAGAAAAATTATGTTTTTCGGCCAAACCCCAAAATACAAAATCCATCGCAGGCTTATGATTTCGTAGATCGCATGGTGCAGATCATCCACAAAAAAAATGACATTGATCCAATACTATTCCCGTGGTTTCGTCAATCCTTTGCGGTCAAATGTGATAAAATGGTATGGCTACAATTACCCAGGGGGAGCTATATAGGGACCGGGTTTCCAATTTCCTATTTTGAAGTATATTTTGCATACTTTTATAGATATTTAAAAAAAATTATAAATTTTTTAAAACAAGAACAATTTTCATTTTAAGAACAGTATATTATGGAGAATAATATTGTGCGATTATGATACCACGTTCCGTGGAATGATATGATAACAACAATATCCAAGATTATTTATTTCTTAATTTTCCAAAATCATTTCATAAAAACTAGAATGACTTAATTTAGTCTTGAATCGAACCAATATTTCTTTCATAATTCATCCCCTCCTAATTCGACTCCTAGCTCCGCCACTGCCATTTACGGGTCAATCTCATTTCTTTATGAGTGACGTCAACATTTAGCCTTCAGGCGCATAAAATGAATTCCAATATTAAGCACATTCAACAGCTTTGACTTGAAATAAATTCTGTGCTTTTAGTATAAAAAAACTAGGCTTTTGCAAGGAAGGGCCCAATTGAGCTTTGTTGTCATCCACAGATACGAACCATGTGTTTTGGGCCTGAAACAAGGTGGAGTCCAGGTATAATGCTGGCCCAAATTACCAAAGGGGAAGCTCGGTGAGACCAGCCCAATAGTCCATAATTATGTCTTCTCCACCTGTGGACAACAACTACAATTGCAACTGACCCGATACAATTACAATTGATTAGGGTTTTCGGTTCTTGTTATGATCAGAAATATGGGACATAAAATTCATGTCCAACAGACTAACTAGTGCGTTCAAAAACTAAAAATTTGAGTTCGAGTCAATGGAGAAGCATCGCCAGAAACATAATCCTTTTAATTCTATTCATGAAAAATAAAAATCAAACAAGCTCAAAGTATTGTGTATCCTTTTTTTTCCAATTAGCAAAAGAAATTTATTAATATTTGAAAGAAATACAAAGATTATATGGACTAAGGGCACACCAGCAGACTAAGGGCACACCAGCGAAAATGCAACCCGAGATCCAAAAAAAGAAAGTCAAGCTGTCAACCCAAAAAACCCAAGCTACAAAACCCCAAAAGAGACACCAGCTACGCCATAACAAACCCAACCGAAGCACCCCTACTAGAAATCCCAAAAACAAACAACCAAATAACCAGAAAGACCACATAGCCTGAAAAAAAAAGAAAAAACAACATCCTCACCAACATGAATCCAAAGATTAAAATTCCAACAAGAGAGAAATGTATCCTCCAAATCTTCATAATCCCATGCATCATTCTCCAAATTATCAAGAACAGAAACCTGTCTTTCAGCTATAACCTCCTCCTCCAATAACAAACTTCTTTAAGTTATATTTCCCAAATTTAACTCTCAAACGAGCGAAATGAATCCATCGTCTTACTCGCTTGCACAAATAAGATAAAGTTTCTTTTTCAAATATCACAAGAAGATAGAGAAGAAGAATAAGGCTCAAAGTATTGTGTTAGGCACTCAATAATGGGTAAATTGTCTGTCAGATTGATGAGAACAAATTATTGAGTTTAAACTCCAAGGGTTTGGCCTGGTAGTCAAGACTTAATTAGGACTTATGAGTTTGCTCCCTCTTAAGGTTAAAGGTTCGAAATCTTTCAGGTGTTATCAACTCTTTTGTGACCAGTCTATACAGAAACTCCACCTCCCCTTCCCTGCCTACCCAAGACCCACATCCTATGCCTCTTTCCCTCCCTCACTCTCCTCCCCCACCACCAGCAATAAAGGAATCCGTACGCTTCCTCCTTCTTAGACGACAATAACCAACATGTATCTCTCAATCTCTCAGATCTAGACTAGTACTCTCTGGTACGACTCTGTGTGTGTGTGTGTGTGTGTGTGTGTGTCGTCAATGGTTATTCCCAAATAACCCGACTCCTCACTTTGGCCACTGTGCACAGGACTTTGTTGAGTTGCTTAAGCTTCCATTCAATATCATCACTTGGTTCACTGATCAAATCCCTTGTTAAACTTCAAATTACAAGCATAGAAAGGTATATTGCTTAAGCTTCCATTCTTTGTGCCTTATTGTTGGTGTTAATTTGATTTGATTTTGGTATATTGTTATCACTACGGCTCGATCTCATAGTTGTCCTCTGTTAGTCTGTGGCCTATATACAACTTGTTCTTTGTTTCTAGACCATGGTTTCTCATCCTTTACCAGAGACCTCCTCCATTAATCAAGATGATTCTCCACCCTCTAAAAGGGCTTGTAAAACACCCCAAGAACTAGGTAAACCAACCCGATAACCAGGTAAAGGGAGAAAAGTATTAAAGTGTTGAGATCATTTTACGCAAATAAAGAATATGTTTACTCTAGGTTCGTGAGCCCAACTGAGCCGAATATCGTCGAGTTCAAATTCGGCTCGTTTGTGGACCGAGCTTAAAATTGGGGTCTAGGTCCGGCTGGTTTAGTAGACGAGTCGAACTCGAATGAGCCCTTACCGAATCGAGCCTTGAATAGTTCGCAAACGGCTCGGTTCATTTGCAGCAATACTAGTTGTGCCTAGATAGCCAACAAGGTGGAACTCCACATATAAGATGTTAGAGCATGCCAAAAGGTTTGAGAAGGCATTTGAACGGATGGGGAATGAAGATGAGCAATTTAAGGCTTACTTTAAAGATCGTGAAGTTGATGGGGAGGAGGGAGAGAGATTTCAACAATGGATGATTGGGACAAATGTAGAGTGTTCTTGAAATTTCTGAAATTATTTTATAATGCAACTTTGAAATTTTTGAGGTCCCTTATGTTACCTCAAGTACTTTCTATCATGAGATGCTTGCGATACAAACACAAATTAAGAAATACATGACCGATAGCACTCCTCTTTTGGGTACAATGGTAGCGAATATGAAGGGAAAGTTTGACAAGTATTGGGGTATTGAGGATAAATTCAATCTTTTTTTATATGTTGCGATTGTCCTTGATCCTCGGACTAAGAAGAGATTCTTGACCTTTAGTTTTATAAGTATATATGGCAAAACGGTGGCGAATGTAACGATGGACAAAGTGCATGATGCTTTATCTAGATTGTTCATCGAATATAAGGCTTTGCATGATTCATCAATTGTTGAAGTTCCTAGTGAAAATGAAGTAACTACTATGGCTGTTGGTAATGATGATGATGATCCTTACTCTTAGATTCTCTCCCAATATATAACACTTACTTTAAGGGACAGTCTTTTAGTAGATCTATGTCGGAGTTGGATAAGTACTTTAGTGATTGTGAATGTTCCAATAGAGGTAGATTTTGACATATTAGGTTGGTGGAAGAACAGCTCTTCAAAGTATAAAGTGTTGTCACTAGTGGCTCGAGATGTCTTGGCAATGACCGTTTTTACGAATGCTTCTGAATCGGCTTTTAGTACGGGAGGTCGTATACTTGATCCTTTTCATAGTTCACTCCACCCTGGGATCGTAGAGATGCTTGTGTGTACTCAAAATTAGCTTCAAAAGAACCATAGAATTTGTCTTCAGAAGGCTATAGATGATGTGGAACAAATTGAACAAACTATGACAGGTAATGTACAATTAGTTTTCATAATTCTATGATTTTTATGTTGAATATGTTAGTAATCTTCTCAACTTGTTTGGTATATTAGAATCAAGTACATGTTCTAGTCCAGCTCCAACTTCGGGTGTTATTGACGTCAAATAATGGTAAACTGCTTTTTTGACTTTTCCTTTTTTGCTTGTTCTTGTTGTCTTTTAAAATTTAAAGTGTCAAATGTAAATGGCTAGTTAATTACTCATCATTTAATTATTATTTTTTGTCATCGGAATTTTGATTTTGCAGGTTTCGAGATTCAAGCGGTTTGGACTTTAGACGCAATGTATTTTGTATCATAGCCCTTGAAGTCTCAATTTTGAAGATTGATGTTTTTGGTGATTTAGTTATTTAATTATGATCTTATTTTGAATTAATGCAACTTAAAGTACTAGTAGTGAAGACTTTAGGATAAGACTTTAAGGATTTGTCTAATGCGTACGGTTGGGATTTGAACTTTTAAGTTTTTAGTGCTGCTGCTATTGCATGTTGATACTCTGTTTTTTTTTGGAGGCTAGAGGAGCAGTTGTAATTTGTTTTTCTGTGAAACCCTTCAAGAAAATGGGCTGGAATAATGATTGGCAAAAATTCCAAAATTGGCTTAAGTAAGAGGGCCATTTGACAGGCCCAAACTGCCAAATCAATCTGCAACCGATCCTTCCAATCCGCAACTGACCCATCCGTATGTTACTCACGGACGGTTGCGGATGTTGAAAACAATCATCTGCCATGTGCAGTTCAGGTTGAGAACCAAACCGATCCATTAGGAACCGAACCGTGGACACCTCGAACACGGAGTGTAATTGGCTGGAAAAAGGGGTCGTCCATTCAGCAATCAAGCCCAACTCAATCCAGGCCCAATCTTCTAGACGACTAGAGCCCCTTAATGACCACGCAAGTCCCCTAGTCCGTACATATTAACCGGGCCGAGTTATCAGATCGGGTAGCATATAGCAGCACTCTATGGATCATAAACATATTAGCATCCACCTGTTCGGACCGACCATGTGGCATGATCATGGTTCAGCCTAGCTCACGTGTTGTTGGACAGCAGGTATTCTGGCAGAGTGTGCCAATACGGGAAGATTGGGTCCGACCATGTGTCACCATCTAGGTCTCACCAAGTGACGTGGATGTACAATGGTAAGATACCCGTCTGAGGTGTAGTTTGGCTACGTGGCACCCATCAGGCTCCGCCGTGTGGCATGGTAGTACAACGTACATCTTGAAAGCATTCTGGAATGGTACGATACGGCCATGTGGCACTCGTCTAATTCCACCTCGTGGCGTGGTCCCCTACCTCATAACCGATTTAGTGCTCGGAGGTTATCGTATGCGGCGTCTGGTCAGAAGGTAGATGTTGGCAATGAGGTTGTCAGTGACATCCTCATCGCTCGAGGCCGACACGCATTACTTTCACCTCTAAGGCAAGACACTCTCATAAATACTACTATGATAAATCCTTAGAGGTATGCTTTTTTTCCTCAATATGCTTTGTCTTTTTCGTCTCATTTAATGACTGAGGTGGGGTTTGGCCTAATAAGTTTGTGCTACTTTTGGCTTTCTGGTGCTTTTTGGAGCCCCAAAAAGCTCCAAAAAGCCCCAAACGGCCGGCAATTTACACTAAAAAGCACCAAAAAGAAAAAAATTTAAGCCAGCTTTTTTAGGCCAAAACACTCCTGACTCAGCCATGGCCCATGGGGATGTCTTTCAGTCGTCAACGACTGGTGCAGGGCACTACCGTATTGAGTTTTTACAAGTTTAAGCCTTGGTAATTTCTTTCCACACATTGCTCTAATCATTTGGTGGTGTGGGCTTTTCACCGATTTTCTTGGTCGTTTTGAACATGGGTGATCATCAATTATTAAATCATTGTCACACAGCAGTGACCACACAAAAGTCATGTGTCTTTGTTTAGAAGTAGGTATATCCCAGCCAAAACCTCATCAGAAGACACAAATTTGTGTACGTTATTCAAGAAATCAAGATATTTCTTGTCGAAATTGAGATAAACTTTAGTGATGGTGTTGAGGAAAAAAAAATCACATTCGTCTTGCCAATGATTAAATGCTTTGTACATGGTTTGGTGGGCGTGATGGTTTTGAATCAGGTCTCATCTCTTCCACTCGAATCTTCCAATCAAAACATAGAACGTTAATTGTCCAGTGTTTTCAAATCAGTTGGGATATGTAACATGTGTTTTTTTTTTTTAATTTTATAAAACGTATTAGGATACGTATCGCGCATCGTAATACGTTGATTATTAAAATATATAAAACTATTATTTAAAACTATTTATGCCCAGTAACATCAACAAATTATGCATCTATTACTAAAATTTAAGAAATTAAGATGCAAAATTTCTAATCTCTCAACTAGGGTATATCACACTGCAGCTTCCTGAAGGCCTAATTAGGAGGGGAAAAAAAAAAGAGTTCTCATATGGTACAAGCAAAATGCAATTGAAGGGTGATCTTTTTTGCTATTTAAGTCCTACATTGAGGTTTGATTTCTTCCAAATTGTTTGAATTTCGCCGTAATTAGATCAAACAATTTAGATTAATACATTTAGAGTTACGCTTCTTAAAATAGGTTCGAATTTTTTCCAATTACTTATCGAATCAGAGTACGCATGAATATCACAGGATACTCAATCGTATCATTGGATTTATAAACAATAAGGATAGGACTTTGAATACGAATTAGTTTTTCGAAGGAGATGATTACGAATCCTAGAATACGTACATATGTTGTATCATAGATTTTTAACGACTATGGTCAATACAAAATTAGAAGCAAGTTTTTCTTCTTCTTTTTTTTAATCTGAGAAACGAGAAAATACAAGTGACGGATGAAATTAGAAGGAAAGAAGAGGGTTTTAGACGGTGCTGATTTGAAAACTGGTCTTTTTTTTTTTTTTTTTTGCCAAAGTTTAGGACTGATCATAAATAATTGCCAAAAAAAAACCAAATACATCAGCTGAATCACCTGTTTCGAATCATTATCCAACTAAACCCTATGCAAACCCAACTCTTTAGCAAAAACTAGGCTTTCCCGAGGTGCCATCCCCTCGAGGACCAATGAGTTCAACAGGTTGCCAATGTGAATAGCTCTCGCCGCCCTAAAAGAGCAGTTAGAGTTTCTGATAACAATTCCCAAATTCAACAAGGGTCTCCCATTGAGAAAAACTTGGGTGCCGGCTAGGTATCACGTAACGGTACTCAGCGTGCATCTCGGTCATCTAAAAGTATTTTAAACGATTTGGATTTTAGATAAAGAAAAAGGAGAGAGGGAGGGAGAACTCTAGACCGTCCAAAATACTTTTAAACGGTCGAGATGCACGCTCGGACACCACATATTCGGTACCCTATTTGCACCCATAGTTTTTGCCCTTTTTTTGTGGTTCAGTAGTGGCGCACAATTAGATTTCACCCACTCCAACTCCAGAAAAAATTCGCAATGGAAAATTACTTAGATTGCATGATCACAATCTATGATTTGGAGTTGTTAAACTTCCTTTCAAAATAGTAATTCAAATGGATTATATTTTGGTTTTTATTAAAAAATAATTGCATTTTTTAATTTTGTGTTTATTTTTTTTGGATTATTGTCTCATCTCGACGAGAGGAATCTAATAAGCAAAAAGTTACGAACCAAACTACTCCCTCCGTCCCTTTTTAAGTGTGTTACCTCGTAATTCCAACTTATTTTCTCTCACATCAACTTTTACATCTACTTTCCACTACTTACCATTAACAATATAATAATACCCACTACCTTTTCAAAAAGGAATCTACTTTTAAGGGCAAAATAGGAAATGTACCCACTAACTTTTCAAAACACACACTTATTTAGGGACAGTCCAAAATGAAAATGTCTACACTATAAAAGGGACGGAGGAAGTAACATTTTTGTGACTGAAATTAAAAATTATCCAAAAAATCCGTTTGTTTTGGATTATTTTTGTCTTTAGTAATTTTTTTATGATTTTGATCATAATTTTTTACTTTTTAAATTTCTTTCATCGAGACGAACTAATAATCCAAAAAAAATAAACGCAAAACTAATAAATGCTATTTTTTTAATAAGGTCAAAAAAATAAACTGATTAATTTTGCCAAAGGATGTAAACTGTGATTTTGTTTGTTATTTCATGATGGAAATCACTTTAGAGTGAGTTTCCCTTTTGCTAAAAGCAAAGTTTTTATCACCAACAACTCTCATTTAGTAGAAGCACCTAATGAAGTCCACAACTTTCGTAACTTTTTTTTATTAACCTTCTTTACAAACTCGGATCCCCTCTCTCTCTCTCTCTCTCTCTCTCTCTCTCTCTCTCTCTCTCTCTCTCTCTCTCTCTCTCTCTCTCTCTCTCTCTCTCCACACATCTGCCAAACTTTCTTGTAAGGGTCATCATCGGGCCACGCTGGGCTGGGCCACCCCACGAAGTTACTACCCAAGACCACCTGCAGGCCGGACTTAGCGGGCTTTTCTTTTTGGCGGGCTAGGCTATGTGTCAAAAGTTGAAGTCCAACCCATGGACTTGGGCCAATCGGGCGGGCTAGTGGGCCAAGAGTCGGGCATGCGGGCGGATTGGAGTTTTTTAAAGACTTTTTTTCTTTTTCAATCAAAATTCAAATGGATGTGTGAGTATTAATAGTGCAACGGTCAATATGAAAAGAAAAAGTCCGGTGTTGCAAGTACAAACAGTATGTAAATGAACTATTTTGAATTTACAAGACCACTTTATTTGACCAATTATACACAATTTGTTTTAGAAAGACCCAATTTGACACTTTTAGAGCCTTTTAGCTGTCATAGTTATCCTTGTCTATATTTTTAATATATCCTTGTCTATATTTTTCATATGCCATTCATATCTTATCTTTATCATTTGCATGCATACATATATGCCGCAAGAATCTATGTCAAATGAAAATGGAAAATGTAATGGACCACAACTTAACAAGCAAAGGCCACAGGCAAAACCATTTGAAAGGCCTTATCTGGAACATCAAGAAACAAGTAGCGAACACTTGGTAAAAAACAAAGAAACTAGTAGTAATAAACTAACCTATAGGTAGGGGTACAAATGTGCCGAACCGAGCTTTGTAGAGCTCGAACTCGGTTCGTTTAGTAAAAGAGTCAAAAATCGAGCTCGAGCTCGACTCGTTCGTAAACAAACCAAAAATTGAGTTTGAGCTTGAGCTCGGCTTGTTTACGAACGAGCCTAGCCCTTAACGAGCCGAGTTAGGATAATTTACTTAACGAGCCTTCTTAAATGAGCCGAGCCTATATAAATGAGCCGAGCTTTACCGAGCTCGTTTACTAAACAAGCCTAAAACTCGAACTCGAGTTCGACTCGATTACTAAACAAGCCAACCACGAGTTGCTTACGAGCATCTCGGTTTGTTTACAGCCCTACTTTTAGGTGCTTTGGCTTAATAATCTTCTGAATTAGTATTTTCTTGTCTTTATATATATATATATATACACCAATTATCCTGTCAAGGATCCCGGACCGAAGGGTTTTGGGTGTTTTTAAGGGTTTAAAACATGTTTTTGCATGATCCGAACCGTCCAATGTTTTTAAAACGTGTTTTCCAAGGTCCCCGCGAGAAATCATTGGAAACAAATACCGGGAAGGGCTTGATCCGAGCAGTTTTTCACAAAAACTGTACATATACAGTTTTATGAAAAACTGCTCGGATCAAACCCTTCCCGGCATTTTTTTTCGATGATTTCTCGCGTGGACCTTGGAAAACACGTTTTAAACACATTGGACGGTTCGGATCGTCAAAAAAATATTGGGACGGTGGAGTCCCGGATCCGGGACTCCCGGACTAGATAACTCCTCTATATATATATATTGCATTTGCTAGTTTGGATCAATTTTTTTGAGATTATTGGTTTTTCTCACCAGAGTAAATCTAAAAAGCTAAAAAATTACGGTCAAAAAAAATATTTTTAATAAAATAAAAATAATAAAAAGTTAGTTTACGTCGAATTATTTGTCTTTAGTAAACTTTTTCTAGCTCTTGAGCATAATTTTTTACTTTTTAGATTATATCGAGATGAACCAATAATTCAAATAAAAAATTAACTCAAAACTAACAACTACAGAAAAAAAAAAAACTGAATAGAGACGAAAAAAAACTTCAAATTGAATTATTTATGACTAATAAATCCAGGACTTTCCACCAACCAGACCAGACTCTATGGGGCTAGAAAGGGACAAGACTCAATTAGTAGGCCCGGATGTACCGAGAGGGTACCACGTGGTACCCTCCCCGTACCCAAAATTTTCTCGAGTAAAAGACTTCCCTGTTTATGGTTTTCTTTGACAGATTAGTGACAGCAGGTCCAACAACATTTGACAAACATAGATACCAGCATTTCAAACATTGTCAAACTCTTTACCATCTGTACATTAGACAAGCTTCTCACAAATTTAGCACTTCAATACATTGGATTAATATTCATATCTCCCCTCAAACTATATCCACCCAAAACTAATCCGAACGGACCCGTAAGTATCAAACAGCAGTCAGCTAATTCATTTGTAGTTAAAACTAAAAATAGTGACAATCAAACCTGCGAAATGGTATGTATTTATGAATAAAATAGCTCAAGAAAAGCCATGGACAATGTACCAATTCCCAGGATCTCCTAACTTGGGAAACTACACTGCATTAATACGTAGTAAATGAATTGAAGTGTAAATACAACTTTGTACACATTGGCGTACTAGATTCAACAACGATTCTCAGTCCCTTAAAAAAAAAACCTTCGAAGAAATTTTGAAGGCGTGGATTTACCAATTAAGGTAATACAATAGAGCTGAGAATCAAGATAATGACAAATGGTTAAAATAAGAAAAAGAGGTTCTCATCTGTTGGTTTATGTCTGTACTTCACTGATCTCACCTTCCCTACAAACACCCACATCCACCACCATGCTTGCTCGCTTCGAGCTCAGGATCCTGCAACAGTTTCTACGTGGAGACTGCAGATACAAATCAAGGAAAATCCAATTAAACCTACATTGCATCTTACTTTATCTAAACTCATCAATATGACCCACATTCAATATAAATGTTTCAAGACATTGGCATTTCATTTGAAAACAAGTTCGTTGAAGTGATTCACAGCCAAAAACTGTTTCTATGAATTCCAGCACGAGATTAGAAAAGGTTCCTCCATATGTCAGTTTGTATTTGGATCTTTAATTGCAATGGACTTTGTCAAGGAAAAGAAAGGGAAAGGAACATAAAATCTTTTAGAGTTGTGGAGAAGTTCCTTTAAATTATGTTCTCTCTTCAGAAATCCAACATTCAAAGGCAACCTATGATATATTGCAATTGCATATAAAAATGGATAGTGTAGTATGGTATAGAAATTCAGGGTTACGAATATTCAATATTACGTTGCTTACCCTATCCCATAGATGAGGATCAGGTTTTTTGTACACCACCACTCTGTCAAGGTCAGCAGGATCTGGCATCTTCCATCTACACGAAGGATGAGGAACGCGATGCCTATCATAATTGCTCACTGTTTGGTTTGTGGAAGAATCTAACCTTGCTTTTGACATGTAGAACACAAAGGGCTTCTGACAAGGATTCCGAGCTACTGGCCGTGTGTTAAATGCGTAGGCCATGTAATCGGCTCTCCTATACCAATTCAAGAACGTCCTCGATGGCATTTCTATTTCCCGCGGCGATAAAACCCCGCGAATAACTTGAACGGCGAATCCCCAAGATACAGACACTGTCCACTTCTTTTCACTGTCATAACAAATAGATTGTTGTATGAGACCTGCTGAGTCGAGCTTCATTGGAATTTGCAGCCGCTGTAGGGCTTCAACTTGAGTCACATTAGGGAAAATGGGCTCCACTACATCAAGGTGGTGCATTGACACCAATGGTGCAACTGGATGTGTCGCAAGGAGTCCAAAAAGGTTCCCGTACACATCATACTGCATTGCCAGCCAAATACAACAGGACCAATGTCAGCCTGTTAGGACTCGGCAAAGAACAACCAATAACCATTCATGGAACTATGATCATACACTCCAAAATCTTCAACTTCAAAAACGTTAGATTATCACTTATCAAAACTTTTGACCAGCAGTTCCCTAAAACTGGTTCCAATCGGATGCATTGGATTGTTGAAGTTTGATAGACCCAAGTTAAGGACTATTGAACTTGCATCATCTAGTAAAGAACAATTTACTAAAGGAATAAGATGAAAGAACAAAAGCAAGAATACAAAGAAGTGATTAAAGAGAATCCCTTCTTTGACAAAATTTCAGCTACATCTACAGATCAAACGAACTTCTCCTAAATAGCTGGTACCTCTAGTACTCAATGCAATTTTTATTTTCAGACAAATAAATTCCAGCAGCACATTTCCTGTAACCGTTTGAATTCATGTGGACTCACTTTGGCTCAGTAGGACCTTGAAATTTCTATAGATCCAAATTAAGGACTGGTCAACTTGCATCAAGTAGTAACCTTAGCTAAACTTCTGTCAAAAATGGTGAAGTTCACATGATGATTATGTTGCAATAAATTCCAGCAATTTACTGGGAATTAGACTAAAGACCAAAAACATTAGTGATCAAAGAGAGCTTCCGCTTCCCAGACAAAATGCTGAATTTCAAAAGCACCATCAAACTATCTTTTCCTACATAATTGGCACTTCTAGCACAAGCAGAGATTCAGTCCAGAAGTAATTCCCAAAGGGAAAAACCCCAGTGAACCTAAGTTGCAGTGTATGAAGAAAGCAAGAAGTTAGACGCCAAAGGGTAACTGAAGCAAACAAGGCGAGTGGGTTCGTATTGCTCCACTCTAGGGGAAATCTTTCTCCTTTCCTTATTAATCTCAAAACATTGGGCGGACTTACAGCAATGACAGCAATCCAGAGACCAAAAACTGAAAACAAAACCAAAAACACTCAATATTGAAAGAGCAATGCAATGGTGACCGTATTAGGTCATGGTCTCTTGGCAACCATGCGTTTGGTCATCGGCACGCCCATCTGGTTCACCAGTACTACCACAAAGTCTCATGCTTACGCTTTCTCGTCCACTTAGGGGGGTGCGGACACACCTGTGCGGATTACAGGTATAACATTCAATCGTCCCGAGGCAGCATAATGTATGTTTTGTTATCATTCCACTGGTAATATGTTCTACACGGCACATCTACTAATACAATGACACCATGTGATTGTGGTCACCCAAGTTTAAGTGAAATTGAAAATGCAAATCACCCAAACAAACACACCTTCGAAAAACACTAAAATGAAAAACAAAAAACAGACCGACCTGGTGGAAACCGAGTTCTCTAGTGAGTGGGACACCGAGTTCAGCCATACAAGCCTGCATCCGATCATCTGAGGCAAACAACCCAGGGTACCTCTGAATACACCTGTCCTGCATCCTCTCTACAGCTTTCGCCAACGGATAACTTATCGCAAACCCACCTCCCCCAAAAGCCATACTGTAAGAGAAATAAATATTCTGCAAATGACTCTCCGACAAACCCCCAACATAATAATACTCCCTATAATCGTATTTAGCCAAAACCCTAACCAAATTGTCCGTCACAAAAACGGTGTCGTCGTCCCCCATCACAAACCACCTTATCTCCTCGTCTCCCTCCTTTTTTCTTCTGCCGACAACCGTGCGAAAAGTTTCCGACACGATCCTCGAGATCCGGATGGCGGACCGGTGGCCCTGGCGATTCGAGTAGGCGAACCGGGTGGTATCTTCCGATACTCTGACGCTTGGGAGGTTTTCTTCGGATCGGGTTCGGACCGGACTGTCGACCCAGACCACGCCGCGCATTTGATTCGGTTTCCACCAGAGCTTGATGTAGTTTTTTCGCTGGGCCCACAGCTTAGCCGAACCGGCAATGCCGAAGACGATGTGGTTAAGTTTGAGCTGCTGGTCATCCGACGACGGCGTCGTCGGACGGCGGTGGGGTTGGAGTGGGGAAGGTTGGGAGTCACGCGCCGTCGTGTTGGGCGTCGATTGGAGGAGAGAGAGGTGGTTGTTTCTGAACAGCGGGTCGTCGTCGCATCTTTGGGAAGGGGAGGAGAGGAGCTTGAGAGTGTAGATAACGTAGGTGACGGAGACGAAGAGGATGAGGTAGGACATGAATTTGGGCAAGATGGGTCGGTTGTTCGGGCCTGAAACCATAATGGGTATCTTCTCCGAATCTTTATTGATGAATTTCATTAGGGTTTGTTAATTTTCTTGGAGATCTGTGGTGTGAGTGGGTAATGGGGGATCTCAATTTTTTATTTTTTTTTTGTAGAGAGAGAGGGAGGTGAAAAGTTGTACAGGGAGGAGAGAGAGAGAGAGAGAGAGAGAGAGAGAGAGAGAGAGAGAGAGAAGAGTCTCAGAAATCAGAGGGAAGAAGGGTGCATTGGTGACAGCCTGACAGGTAGCACAGTCTCCCCAATTGGAAGTATACGGCCAAGAATACGTATACATCACAATGGCTTTATACGCCTGTAAAATACAGTGAACAAACACATGAAAATTTAGCAGAGGTGGGAAGGGGGGAATCAAATCCTCTGTTCCGAAATTTTTTTATTCTTCTATTCCGGTGTATTTTCGGTCATTGTATCATATGAAATTTTTAAAAATAAAAAATAAAACTCATACAATCCAACACCAACAGCCTAAAATATTTTTGGCATAGAGGAACACTATTTCTCGAAACAGGGATCTCAAACTGGGAAGGGGAGGGGATGGTGAAGTGGCGATAGTAATTTCCAACAGGATGATGATGATGATGATGATGATGATGATGATGAGTTGGATTGAGGAGAGGGTTCTGCGGTTTCTGGCCACAGCAAAAAGCAGGGGTAAATTGGGCGTTTTTTCCGTTAGATAAAATGAGATGATTTTATCACCCTTTCACCTCATTTGATAAAGTGAGGCATTTGGTAAAATGAGTCCATTGTAGAACAGGGAAGGACATAAGAGGAAATTACGGTTTTGCCCCCGGATTCATTTGAAATGTTCATTTTTATTATATATGGTGGAGGCTCTTAAAGAAAAGGAAGGGCAAAATGGTAAATGATGTATTGGATGGTGATTTAATCACACTTGAATTTCATTTAATGGGAAAGAGAGTGATTTTATCAAGTGCGTGATTTTATGAGATTTCTCATAAAATTTAACGGAAAACTCGGCCTGAATCGCGCTTAAACATATGGATGGCCAGACTGATGAGAGTCCGAAATTGTATTGAACGTATTGAAGAAGCGTATGGCAAGGACTCGCACCATCGCTGTATTCACTAAAAATACATCCAATTTCAATTATACTTTAATTTGATGTAAAAAACATTTAAAAATTTCTTCGTATTTTTACGTCTAAGAAAATACACTTTTTTTTTTATAAATGGAACATTTAAGGGTGGGTTTTTCAAAAGATAAAATCACTTGATTTTATCATTCATTCAACTCATTTGATAAAATGAGGTATTTGCTAAAATGAATTCACTGTAGATTAGGGAAGGACATAATATGAATTTACGGATTT
>JAXBDA010005837.1:0-22876 GCA_036023075.1 Gaultheria prostrata
TATATATATGTAGTTAAACAGTCCGTCTAATTCGAACCATGGTCCCAATTAAGGAATTAGGGACCAAACCAAAATATTCAGTTCTCGTATTTTTAAAGCCAGAACCAATCTATTAAACTACAGAACTAATCCAACTAAATTGGTTCAGTCCGGTCTACCAGTTTCTTCAGTCTTGGACACCCCTAATCGCAATGGCTTATGCGACACGATGTGAAGTCACGTCGTAGAAAATCTTCAGCAACAATTCACTAACAAAATCCATCATGATTAGGGATGGAGCTACTTTGTGGCACGTGCCCCCTAATTCCAAAAATAAAAAAAGTTTTAGTTCACATTAATAGATTAGGCACCTACATTATCCAAAGATTCCAAACAATTTGATTTTTCACACAAATGATACTGAAATAACATTTAAAATATAAATGAGTCGGATCATAAAAAAAAATCTCAAAGCCTTTCATTTAAAGACCATAGGAGAATTGAATCGAGCCTTTGTTTTTGTTTTACCAAAAAATAAATTCCAGGACTTTGCAATTAACATTTCTCTTTATATCTTTACTAAAATTATACAACAATACCAGTAAACTCTCATTAAATAGCACCACCCCCAAACTTAAATCCTTGCTCCGTGCAAGCCACCACCCAAGGTCAGCCCTGAGATTCTTGGGGCCTAAGACAAACTTGTAAGGGGAAAAACGTATTCTTATGCAGAAAGAAAAGAGAAGCCCCTAGACTTGAACCATGTACCTTTGGGATAGCAAAACTAAGAAATTTTGTTGGGCTAGCTAGCTCATTTGTTGTATAAATGCTAGATTAAATATATATTACATCCCTGACTATACTTATTTGGGGCCCTAATTTGGAGCCAAAATTTGAGAGCTTAAGTCTACAATATTGTGCGCTTAGCTCAGGGCCCGCCCTGCCACTACCCTCACAAACCTAAATGATAGAAATGTAAAACTTATATGAGAGGTGTGAGTACTAAAAAAGAATAGGTGGTAGCCTGGTGGGGGATTCGAGGAGCCTGCTATCCCTTGGGGACGGCAGGCACTGCTTGAGTTCAAACGGTGTCATTTTTGTGCAAAACTACAAATCTGGGTTTTAGTTATTTAGTATGGTTAAGCCTTGTTTTGCTTAGGAAAACATTTATTTTCGTTCAGGAAGGAATAGATACTCCCATAAATATAAATAAATACTCTTTTCTATGTGTGTGTATATATATTGTGATGACCCGCGTCAGTTGACCTGTCAACTCTTAACCTAATCATGTGGTTTAAAAGGTTAATCTCAAGTTATACAGTAGCTGCCTGGGTTTCCTTATAGATCGAATTCCCTTCCGATAATTTCCTAATGTGGGATGTGACAATCCCCCCACCTTGTGATGCAACGTCTCTGTTGCATTGGCCCGGCAACCTTCCCCCCGGTGGCCATGGTGTAACACTTAGTTTTTGTATAACACTTTGCTTCTGCTCCGAAATTCAAGAGATGACTCATGCAGATTCTAGAGATGACCCCCACCATGTAGACCGAGTAGGGGCGACTCTACCTTATTCTGGGTTCAAAAAATGCACTGAAAAAAATAAAATTTGGATATAAATAAAATTTTCTTTAGTATTGTCAAGATTACTCGTGCAAGG
Organism: Gaultheria prostrata; assembly: GCA_036023075.1. NCBI lineage: Eukaryota > Viridiplantae > Streptophyta > Magnoliopsida > Ericales > Ericaceae > Gaultheria > Gaultheria prostrata. The sequence continues at coordinate 1,638 of JAXBDA010005837.1, forward strand.
TTAAAATAAATATTTATGGCTAAATTTGAACCAAATTGTTATTGCCCTAACAAAACAAATCAAATTTTGCGAGAATGAGTTTTCCATTTTGACATTCACACAGAAGAAGCCAAAAATAGGTCCTAAAGTCCTTTTTGCATTCTCCAAAATATGAAGACTTGTCGTGGGATGTTATAATATGTTGGAGTCTTTTTGTCAAACGATGTACTGTACATGTACATATCTCTTGTGCCTAGTTAGAGTGTTTTTTTTTCCATATAGCTTTTCATCATAGACACGCTATGTATTTTTGTCAGCGCTGAATGAAAATCCTGGAGTCGCCCCTGAGACCGAGGTTGTGCTCTAGTACCAACTGTGATGACCTGCATCAACTGACCTATCAACTCTTAGCCTAATTATGTGGGTCAAAAGGTTAACTTCAAGTTGTACAGTAGCTGACTACATGGTGGGGGTCATCTCTAGAATAAAGATAAAAAGAAGAGAAATTTGTTATTTCCTAATCCCTAGTGAACTTTTTGTAGTTATTGGTCCTTTTTATCGATATTGATTTAATCTTAATAAGAAAATTTGAAAAAAAGAAGAAGAACAACACGTGGACCAATTTTGGTAAAGCAAACCATCCAAAAATTAAAAAGAAAAACTAAGAATCTAGATTTCTCCATCTCAAAGGATATTTCAACATTCGGATAAAGTTTAATGTTTATTTATTTTTCCCAAAAAGGAGTAATCATAAAATAAGATTAAAATGTAAATTAATATTGGCAAAGATAACTCATTTTGGATCTTCCGACAAATTTTATTATTTTTAGATTTGTATAAACAACAAAAATCTAAAAATTAAATATTTGATTATTATATATTTAAATGCATTAATAATAATAAAAAGTCTTAATTTTTTTTTCCAAATTTTCTATCAGTTAGCATTCAAAAAATAAATCGATCTTTTATACTTTCCATATGTTAATACTAAAAAATGTGTTAATTTAAAATGCGGAAGGTCCATAGCAACTTAAACTACTTGGAGGAGGGTATAATGATCTTTTTATTCTCAAACGTAATGCCGTTAGCTTAATTTTAACGGCAAGGGAGTTTTTTGTATATTAATTTGTAAAGCAATGGAGCTGGTTGTAATTTTTAAAACCAGAGGGGAAGTCAGTGTATTTATTAGATACCTCAAGTGAGGTCAACGTAATGTACCCACTCTAAAATTGCTGTTAATGTAGCTATTGTACAAACAAATGTACATGGTAAATTAATAATACTCACTTAACTTAAATTCTAGCCTTGATTAAAAAAATACAATGGAAAATAGAGGTAGGTGAAGTGTTAGAAATTGTTTTTGTGAAATTGAGTGTTAAATGGAGTAAAATGAGAGGAGGAAAATGGCGTGGGAGTTAAGAGAAAAATGCCAAGATAAAGAAAGCCTCGAGAGAGAAGGAGATGGAAAACGATGGATTGGTGGGAATTAAGTGGATTGAATATCGGTAACTTAGTGAACTAACCACATTTTATGAGTATTACATATGCCTTAGGCACAACAGACACCCCATCCCAAAATTGAGAGCTCCAACCCAATACCTTATTTTAACCTAGTACTTGACTAATACTACTATATTTTATTAAGCAACTGACTTTAGGAGAAATACCTATCCAACTCAACACCAACTCCAATTAAGTGATGGAATCTACTTCTTAGTGTTTTTGTTGTTATGTTGTTTGCTCCTCGTTTGCTTATGGTTTTTTTTTTTTCCCGAAAATAGATAGAAAATTGTAATTAATCAATGAGTAATGCTGAGAAAATTATGTTTTTGTTAGTATCCTTAACTTGTTTGTTTTGCAGCTTGAAGTGACTCCGTTGTAATATGCCTCTGGTTGCGTTTATTAATGAAATTTCTATCTCTTTATCGAAAAAGAACTCAACACCAACCCAATCCGCTATAATTATTATTTATTTAGTAAAAATAATATTCAATATTGGTATAATTTCTAATATTATATTGTAAATATTTATTGAATGCACTAATTTTATAAAATACAAATGTATAAGTCCAGAGTTATATTAATTTGACGACCAAAAGGGAATTTGGTGGACATCCACCATAATTTTTTGTAGGGGTGTCCATGAATCGGATTTGGCCGGTTCGGGTACGGATCCGATCCGATCCGGTCAGAGCGGATTTAGGTTTTTAGGATCCGGTAACCATCCGTAGGTGACATACGGATTTCACGGATCGGTTACGGATTTCACGGATCGGTTCCGGGTCAATTTTTTGTATATTAATTTGTAAAGCAAGGGAGCTGGTTGTAATTTTTAAAACCAGAGGGGAAGTCAGTGTATTTATCAGATACCTCGGGTGAGGTCAACGTAATGTACCACTCTAATATTGCTGTTAATGTAGCTATTGTACGATACAAACAAATGTACATGGTAAATTAATAATCTCACTTAACTTAAATTCTAGCCTTGATTAAAAAAATGCAATGGAAAATAGAGGTAGGTGAAATCTTAGAAATTGTTTTTGTGAAAGGGTGGGTCTATATGCATCCCTTTTTCGGCTACATACATCCCAGCCAAATTAAATGTCAAAATGTGTCTCACAAAAAGACCATTTTGCCCCTAATGTTCCTCACAAAAAGACCATTTAACCCCTCAAATTACTTCATACCAACCCATCCCTCAAAAGTTTCTTCTTTTTTTACTACATACATCCCACTCCATTTCTACTCCCAGCCTCCCTCCTTCTTCCTCCTCCTTCCTACTCTAGTCTGACGTTTCCAACCTCCCATTTTCCTCCTCTGCCCCTCATCTCTCATCTCTCTCAATGGAGAACCTTGTTGAATCAATAGAAGGATCTTCTCCCTCACTAAACATAGAAGAAGAGCTCCAGAGAGTAATGGAGCAACTTACAACTCCAACTCCACCAATGGATCCACAAATACAAGAGACCGATGTGTTAGAGGAAAGCATGGAAGTGGAGAGTGAGCTTGGAATTCCGGACATGAAGATTTTCGAGCAAAAAATGACCTAAGAGGTAACCCATTGCTTTTCTGATTACTCAGCCCGCTGTTCGTTGTAAACGGAAACACAATCCCGAAAATCGCAATACATTTCGGTAGTTAATTTCCGACATTGTTCCATTTTTTCGACAAGCGTATGTCCGAAATTAGTAGCAAAAATCAGTAGTTATGTTCCGAAAATTATATCAATTTTCGGGACTTTATAACTGGAATTTTAACTAAGTGAACTAATGTTGCTCTACTCTGGTCTTTTTTAGGGAGATGATGCTTCAACACATGGTAGTCGCATAGGGTCGTTAGGTGCATTAGGTCTACATGACTATACGGAGTACTTCACAACAGAGGAGGTTAGTACTTTGGAAGAATTTATTTACCTTAAACACATTTTTTATGCCATGCGGGCTATTTAGAGTAAAAAAAATCTTGAACCATGTGTTCGTAGGTGTTTACCAACGAATAAGAGTTGAAAGACTGGATTCATTCGACGGGTTTGAAGCATGGATTTGTCATTATCGTTAAGAGTGGGGAAACAATGCCAAAGAATAGGCGACCAAGGATAAGATTTCAATGCGAACGGGGTGGTAAGTACAGAAAGTTCCAACCCGAAAAGCCAGTTCCAGAAACGAAGAAGAGAAAGTGTAACACAGGGACAAAGAAATGTGAATGCCCATTTCAATTGAATTGTGTTAAGACATATGAAGGTTGGTCTGTGAAAGTCCAAAATGGTAACCACAACCATCCTAGTGCAGCTCAACTTGAGGGGCACACATACCCCGGGAGGTTGACAAAAGAACAAATGGAGATGGTGGTGGAGTCCTCCATGACGCTTGTTAAACCGATGGACATTCTAATGACAATCAAGAAACGGGATAGTTCCAACTGCACGACAATTAAAACTGTGTATAATGCACGGACAAAGTACCGGTTGCTGATGGATGCTTTTAACAATGCGTACCTCTATCCTATTGTTTTCAATTTTCTTGTAATTTTAACCGTGTGTTGAAGAATGCTTAAATCTATTTCAGCACTTATTTCATACAGGTGTAATTTAAATAGGTTTCATGACATGAAGTGACCAATTTTGGCAGAGGCTTCAAACGGGAGTTAGTATCCGAAATTTGGTTAATACAACAAGAATTTAAATCCGAAATTGGGTACAAATTTCGACAGTTAATATCCGAACATGGTCAATTCCAGAGAGCACACAGTCGTAACGGTAGTTAATATCCGAAATCGGTAGTTAATATCCGAAGCCGCTAGATGGTCCCTCCTGATCCTCCCCATCCTCCTCAACCTCGGTCGGGGCTGCTCCTGGGGGAGGGAAGGCATACGACGACCTCGTTTGCCCTTCTGGGCCTGCGTAACCTCCAAGGCCTTGCGTCGCCGGTTAGTCGCTGTTTGTCGCTCACGTACCATATCTGCTTGTAACACATCAACAAAAAAAATAACAATACAAATATAAGTACAAATGAAATAAACAATATGCATACTGTTCGGATATTAGATCCCGAAAATTGAGGTAATTCTCAGAAATTAGTTCCCGAAATTATTGGTAAACGGCGGGCTTTAATTGTCAAAATGGTTGTTTAGTTCCGGTAGTCAATTCCCGATTGTTCATTGCCAAAATAGGGGAAGTGACATGTTTCGACTTCTAAGTTCCGAAATATTGGTCGTATTTCGGGAGTTAATTGTCGAAAGTTTTGTTCGCGATGACAGATTCAAAAGCATCAATCAAGGGTCTCTATCTATGTCTCAATCTCACAAATAAACTCAAAATCGAAATCTAAGGGAGAATGATGAGTTTTATTTGTATATATACATATACATTTATGGATATACATACATATAGATGCATACAATATATATATATACATATCTATATATAGATACGAGGGGGGAGAGAGAGAGAGAGAGAGAGAGGATACCTTGTGATTCGTGGGTGGAGGAGAAGGTGCTCACCAGTGGTGGGTGGAGGAGAAGGTGCTCGCCGATGGGTGTGGACCGCCGGCTAATGGATGGTGTGACTGTGTGTAGGGGGACGAACTGAAGTTGGAGGAGAGGGGAGAGGGAGAGTTTTTGTTTGAAATTTGGGGGGAAAATGACAAAAGGGCAATTTGGGAAATTTGCCGGGATACGTGTAGCAAAAATGCAAATGTGCCACGTCACCCCGGGATGTATGTAGCAATAGAGATGTATGTAGTGGAAATTGGGATGTTAATAGCCCCACCCTTTGTGAAATTGGGTGTTAAATGGAGTCAAATGAGAGGAGGAAAATGGCGTGGGAGTTGAGAGAAAAATGCCAAGATAAAGAAAGCCTTGAGAGAGAAGGAGATGGAAAACGATGGATTGGTGGGAATTACTATAAAATGCGCACTAACTCAAATATAGATAGGGATGGCAATTCAATCCGCCCCGTCCTAACCCGCCCCAATAGGGTAGGATTTTTTTTTTTTTTTTTCTATTTATTTGGGTAAAGGGTAAAGGCAGAGGGTGACTTTGGAAAACCCACTAGGGTTAGGGTAGGGGTATGGTCACCCCTCCCCGATACCCACCCCAATCTTATTTGTATACCCTTGTATGTATACATGAAATTAAATTTTCTCCCTTATATGCATCCAATCTTATTTGTATTCTTATAATTTTATTTTCACAACTAAAATACAACATTAGATAGTAGATTTTGGTTAAGTTGTAATAGTTATTTTGTGAACTTTTATTATTTGTGCTCACTATTATTGGAGTCTAAATTATACTTTCTTAATATGTAAAAAAATAGGGGCGGGGTGGGTAAACCTGATACCCGATAGGGGTGAGGGTACCAATAAATTACCCAGTCGGGTTGGGGGTGGGTTAGGGGTCATTCGGAAATTTTAGGGTCCGGGCCGGGATCATCAAAACCCGTCCCAACCTGCCCCGTTGCCATCCTTAAACAGAGAGCCCTAGCAAAAAAGAAATCAAGTGGATTGGAAATCGGGTATCTTTTCGGGCCAAAAAAATGTAATCTAAACTGTTCACCCTAGAGAACATGATGCATAGTACTCCCTCCGTCCCTTTTTATAGTGTGTACATTTCCATTTTGGGCTGTCCCTTAATAAGTGTGTGTTTTGAAAAGTTAGTGGGTACATTTCTTATTTTGCCCTTAAAAGTAGATTCTTTTTTAAAAAGGTAGTGGGTATTATCATATTGATAAGGGTAAGTAATGGAAAGTAGATGTAAAAGTTGATATGAGAGAAAAAAAATTGGAATTCCTAGATAACACACTTAAAAAATGACGGAGAGAGTATAAGAAATCAAGTGGATTGAATATCGGTAACTTAGTGAACTAACCACATTTTATGAGTATTACATATGCCTTAGGCACAACAGACACCCCCATCCCGAAATTGAGAGCTCCAACCCAATACCTTATTTTAACCCAGTACTTGACTAATACTACTATATTTTACTAAGCAACTGACTTTAGGAGAAATACCTATTCAACTCAATACCAACTCCAATTAAGTGATGGAATCTACTTCTTAGTGTTTTTGTTGTTATGTTGTTTGTTTCTCGTTTTTTTTTTCCGAGAATAGATAGAAAATTATATTAATCAATGAGTAATGCTGAGAAAATTATGTTTTTGTTAGTATTCTTAGTTTGTTTGTTTTGCAGCTTGCAGTGACTCCGTTGTAATATGTCTCTGATTGCGTTTATTAATGAAATTTCTATCTTTTTATCGGAAAAAAAGTCAACACCAACCCAATATGCTATAATTATTATTTATTTAGTAAAAAATATTCAATACTGGTATAATTTCTAATATCATATTGTAAATATTTATTGAATGCACTAATTTTGTAAAATACAAATGTACAAGTCCAGAGTTATATTAATTTGACGACCAAAAGGGAATTTGGTGGACATCCTCCATAATTTTTTGTACTACATACTCCATTTCTATCCTCACAAATGGAGGAAGAAATGGAGTATGGGTTGGAATGGAGGTTTCCTTCAAAATTTGAAGAAATAAAATAGAAAATTAGTTGGGGATGGTAAGAAAACGAAAGATTCTGAATGTTCGATTATTGAAATTTTTAAATTAAATTGGACAATTTAAATATGGGTTGCTCATATCTACAAATCCATGATTAAATTCAATTGAAGTTCCAAAAAAAATTCAGATCACTTATCTAACGACTGAGATATTGATCCAATGCCTATAAAAAAAAAAAAAAGATATTGATCCAATTCTAAATTGCTTTAGCAAAAAAAAAAAGAGAAAAAAGAAGAAGATCTATTTGTAAATTGAACCTGAAAGGATTTGTTTTTCCAAAGATCCATTTCAAAAGAATTAAAAAAAAGAAAGGGAAAAACCAAAACAAAATTCTCTGCCTAGAAACAGCCCCCACCTCCACACTCAAACCCATCATTGCCACCCAGAAAGAAGAAAGCGCGCTCTCTCTCTCTCTCTAACTGAGAACCGCACCAAAAACACTCGCACGCACCCACTCAATTCCCACAAACAACAAAAAGTGTCCTTCAATATCTTTTTCAAAATCTCTCAAATCCCTATTTCTAATTTAGAGTAATTTTTCGAGTTAAGCAGCTTTTCTTTGATGTGGGTTGTAAGTAGAATTTCAGTTGTCGATGATGCGTTGCTGTTGCCTTTGGTAAGTCAGTGATATTTGGTGGGCTGTCTCTGCTTTACTTCATAATGGGAAATTGCTGGTGTAATTTGGAGCCTTCAGTACATACAGTCTCCTCCAAAGGAAAATCAGGTCGGATTTCTTCTTCTTTTTAAAATTTTCATAACAACTTTTGCTTTTTTGTAAAAATTATTTGTTTCCTTGTTTTCGTTGATTCAGCTTTTGGGTTTTGTGTAACGGAAGATGGATTATGTTCTTCTAGATTTTCCTAAAATTTAGCAGAACTTTGCATGGGGTGATCATACTCTGTTTTCCCATTTTTGCTTCTTTTTAAAATTTCTCTATTTTTCTGGTCTCCTTCAAATTTTTTTCTTTTACCTAATTGTCAAGATGATTTAGAATTACCTATGTTTAGCCGCAAGGGGTTGTCGCAGTGGTTAATCCACTGCCTCGGTGGGGCTTACTACCTAGGTCGCATGGTGGATTTCTCTCGAGCAGCTATTTGTCTTGGGGTCACCTCAACTCAACTCACGCAAACGTGTGGAAAGGCTAGGGAAGGGCTGAAGAGATTAGTCCGAAATTATTTATTACCCAAAAATAAAATTATATAGTACAAATTGTGGAAATCGGATCTTCTAATTTCGTGGACCGTCTTCTTTCTATTCTTTTGTGTCTTTTTCTTTCTTTGTAATATGTATTTTCTTCCCCTTCTTTCTAAGCAACTTATACCAAGCTATTCGGGTTCTCTGATCTAATAAGTTAAGGTTTATTTCAATTCTAGCCCAAGCAAAATTTGAAACAAAGGAGAGACTATTTTTGGAAATTTCCTTTGTACCATTTTATTTACCTTCCTCTTGATGGTGCCTTATTTTTATGGGGCTTTAACTTAGATTGTATACACAGGGTTGGCATGCGGTCAAGGTTTGGGATTTAGAAGTGTGCTCCCTCTTACATTTTCAATACTTGATACTTGTGATATCAATTACTGTGGGCCAGCTCATATGGAGCTGTTGCCCTGGCTTTAATAGGATCGGTAAGATTGATTTAAAAATAAAATCGAGGTGTGCTTGAGCTTACACACAGAAAAAAAATTGTATGCATCCTAATGAGAGTTTGAAGCTTTAAATTTAGTCTAATCATCAACCAAGTAGGAATTTGACAGAAAAGACACATCTAGGTGCCAAATGATTTTGAAACCCACCTGGTGCTGACTTGCCTTCACTATGAAGCAGCACCACACGTGGGAGTCACCATATTCGTGTCAGACACGCCAAGGGCAGGCGAGCACAGTGGAGACGCCAAAATATGTATGAGAGACGTCGTTGGTGTGTCCCTTAAATTTAATATTGTGTATGGTGGGACTTAGTGGGGACAGGGTGGGGACATGTCAGTGTATGGAGGGGTGACTTTCGTAAAATTTAAAGGTTTTCCAAAGCAAACCAAACCAAACCGAGCCTTATGATCAATTGGGGTCAGCTACATGAATCCCATATTTCCATTGAGCTCTGTCGAGGGCTACATGTTCACTTAGACTTAGATATTTGTAACGTCAAACATATTGGGCCAAAAGTGTAGTATAAAACATATATGTATGCATATAGGCATTCTACATCAGTCGCTAACAGCCTAACACATTCGATACGAGTACTTACCTGAATGTTTAACCTTCATCGTAGGCATTATATCTGAAAAAACTGTCATCTTCCCCACTATGCCGGTGTCCCCATTTTTTAGAATTGTGGTGCCACGTGTCCATATTGTAGGTGCTTTGTTTTATCATTTTATTTCTGTGTACTTTCCTTTTACTTTTCTTTACACTAGTTCTGTAAATTGATAGTTAATTTTATGGTGACTTTTGGGTGTAAGTATTTTGTGACACAGCATAAGCACACACTTTTAAGTAAAGTGAGCTTTTAATTATTTTTGTTATCGATATAAACAGAGAGGATGAACAAGTTGTGATTTTGACCCTATCCATGGACTTCTTAAGAGCCTTACCTACTTTTTTAGTAGGGTTGGATCTATGTTCATGTGCTTTAGGATATTATGGAAAACATCAAGTTCAGAATTTCTTCCTAGTATCCCCGTTTTGTTTGGGGACACCATTGAAAACAAAGATGTGACGTGATATCGTGGTGAATGTTATGACAACTTTTGGTGGATGTTACAAGGGGAACACTGTAGATTGGTGATTTTTTTGACCAGAATGCTATTTCAAATTTGGTATGCTCATTACGCTGAAAATGTTACACCTAGTGAAAATTGCTATGCCATTTCTGTGGCACTTTTTAGTATGCCCATTATGACTTTTTGTTGTACCTTATTGTAGTGAAGTTATGCTATTTGTGATGAAAGTCAATGGGGATATTGTATATCCACGAACGCTATGAAGCTCCTGTTCTTTAATGAAACTTTGCAAATCTTCAAATCTAAGTCTATTGCTCCTGCATTTTATACTTTGATTAATGATGTCCTATGTTACCTTCTTCCCTCCTCAGAATCTCAAAATGAACAGAATTCATCGGTGAAAGCAAGGGAGGCAGATGAAAGAAAGTTACCCTCAAATCCAGAAGAAGTAGAACACTTGCGTCGTAGTTTAGCTACAAATCGACTGATTGTGTTCACATTTGATGAGCTAAAGATAATTACCGGAAATTTCAGACAAGATCAAATGTTGGGTGGTGGAGGATTTGGAAGTGTCTACAAAGGGTTCATCACTGATGACATTAGCAAGGGGCATCAGTCCGTTCCAGTAGCCGTTAAGGTTCATGATGGCGATAACAGCTCTCAAGGCCATAGAGAATGGCTGGTAGTCTCTTAAATTTGTCATAATTATACTTCGGCATTTCCCTCAATTTGTTTCTATATGAAGTAGTTTTCTTTTTCTTCACGAATTTCAGGCCGAAGTTATTTTCTTGGGGCAGCTTTCTCATCCAAACTTGGTGAAATTGATAGGATATTGCTGTGAAGACGAACATCGTGTACTTATATACGAGTACATGCCTCGCGGTAGTGTGGAAAACAATCTATTCTCAAGTAAGTACATCATTTTTCTCTCTGTGTTACCATGGAACACAAAGATCCCTTTTTCTTCTTTCTTCTTTCTCTTTTCACCATTGAACACAAATATCCTAGTTTTTCTTGTTCTTGTGTCCTTACTTTATTAACCGAGGGAAATAGCTTGAGCAATACCACTATACCAGGAAAAAACTAAAAGAGTTGCTGGTAGAGCAAACAATACAAAATCAATTCTGATTAAGCCAACGTACATGGATGATCACATTTGCATATGTTCTTTTCCATTAACCACTACCACTAGCTTTCTGCATGCATTGATGCTATAGGAAAGAGCAAGTTATACCTACTGAGCTGTCAGAATTACTTCTAACAACCTACTTAGTGACAAATTATCATTCCTCATGAAACTATAAAATGTCTTACATGCTAATGTATAGAATTAATATGCATGCGATTGTCTCAGCACCAAATTTGACACGTTTTAAGCTACTCATCTTGTGATTTTTTTCAGTGAGAAATAATGAGGTACTGGAAATTATTTTTTAAGTTTTATCGACAAATATGATCTACAATCCTACACTTGAAATGCCTTGTTTCTTTTTGGTTTAATACATCATGTCCTAAGACTGTAAAACATTATCGTTGATTTCCATTGTTGCAGGAGTATTGCTTCCTCTTCCGTGGTCCATTAGAATGAAGATTGCATTTGGTGCTGCAAAAGGACTTGCTTTTCTCCATGACGCCGAAAAACCTGTCATCTACCGTGATTTTAAGACCTCTAATATCTTACTAGACATGGTTAGTTGTGAAAACTCTATACTAAACAGAAGAAGTAAATGTCGTTTTGTTCCGTCGAAAGAATAGAACGAGAACGGTTGCATACATGCTTGAAATTTATTGACTGATTAATGCTTATAATGCTATACTATTTTGTATCCTTTTATATAACTCCAATGTACTTAATATGCTAGTTTCATCCTACTCTCCCACCTCACAAGCTTTGTTTTGCCATTATGCTTTATGCCGGAATCTCTACAAACAGGACTACAATGCAAAACTTTCTGACTTTGGACTTGCGAAGGACGGACCAGTAGGGGACAAATCTCATGTTTCTACTCGAATTATGGGAACTTATGGTTATGCAGCCCCAGAGTACATTATGACGGGTAAACTGACCTTACCTCCGCAAATCATCGCCTTGATTTCTCTCCAAAAACAACAGTGTTCAGCTCAATCAGCAGTTGTGCTTGTTTTCCTTAGTCCTGCAAAATTTAAGTAAAACCAGCTTTCTATATCTGATTGAAGACTCGAACATTATTTTCTTCTTTAGTTATTTTTCTTTCCTCATCGAGGCTGATTGAAGAATATTTATTGAAAATCCTTCCAAGACTCGCAAACCTTTCTGCAACAACAAATCACAATTTCATCAATTATATTCTTAAAATCAGATTTGTGAAGTCTAATAATGTTCAATTCAGTCCGTAAGTTGAAGTTGGTTCCTTCAACTAAACCGTATCTCTTTTCTATTTTCAGGACATCTGACACCAAGGAGTGATGTTTACAGCTTTGGAGTTGTCCTCCTAGAACTTCTCACAGGCAGAAAATCGCTGGACAAGTCACGGCCAGCTCGGGAACAAAACCTTACAGATTGGGCCACCCCTTTACTCAAAGAGAAGAAGAAAACGCTCAACATTATGGATCCAAGATTAGAAGGAGATTATCCGGCCAAAGGAGCTCACAAGGCTGTTATGCTTGCTTATCATTGTCTCAACCGGAACCCCAAAGCCAGGCCGCTAATGCGTGACATTGTCGATTCGTTGGAGCCTCTTCAGGTCTCTACTCCTTGTCCTGATGCTTCAAATGACAAGTCTGTGATACCTGAGAATCCAAAATCCTGAATTTCAAACAAAATTAGTTGTTAACTGATGATGATTCTTTATACGGTCGGGCCTCCAGTTTTTCATTGATTGAGTTTCAGCTTCTTCTCCTACCCTGACGGACTTTTTTCCTTTCTTCAACACATATAACTTCTTTAATGTGTATCGAAAAGAAAGAGAACCACTTTTTCTTTGGTATTCCCTTTCGGTATAGTAGTGGTTTACAGTTACTCGGCATTGGTCTTGGTTTTGGTTTTGGTTTATAGTCTCTCTTTTGCATTGGTCTTGGTTTACTGTTTACTTGGTATTCCCTTCCTATAGTGTGTGTGTGTTGCAGTCATGAAACAATTAGCCAAACTTGTCCACTGGTGTATTGGGGAGTATCGTGCCTATTTTCCTTGGACAAAATGTAATACCCTACCAGGTTTTCGAAATAAATACGAAGCCATTATAATTTAAATCGCAAAGAGACAAAAGAGGTGTGGATTGTTAGCGTGGTTGACGTGGAACACTGAAATTAACAAGGGGTGTGAAATGATATTTGGCAAGAGATAAGTGACAAGGTTATAAGTCACATGGGTTATGGGCATGTGTCAATTAATATGCCAATTTCCTAGTGTGACTAACGGGTTAAAAATGAAGACAGACAAAATAATAAGGGTCGGCTCATTTTGCTACTACATAAAATCCATGGCTAAGCTTCAGAAATGGAGAACGGGACTGGATGGATGGAGGAAAGGCCACGTTATGTGTTAACGGGGTTATTTAGTGTATGCATAGTGTTTTCTTTTTAGGTTTATGGAAGGAGGATTTTGAGGCGGCCAGCTTTTGTTTGGTGGGTACTGGGTTGTTTCAAATTGATAATAGGCGGTAGGATTAGGCCTCGTGAACTAAAAAAAATACTTGGGTGTGACCCCACTGGATTGGAAAAATCAAAACACAGCTATGATATGCATAGATTTTCTCATGTTCAATATTTTTTACCCCCCAAAATCAGTTGGTTGTCCCAGAACTCTCAAAAACCCTTTGCCTTTCCATTCCAACCCACTTCTCTCATTTTTTCTGTGTGCAAGAAAACAAAAAACAGAAGAACAATTAATGCCACAGGGCCAAGTTTTGTGTCTTTGGGGAAAAAACAGAAGAACAAGGTTAAAATTGTTTTTTGTGTCAAGCTATACAGATTTATATTTTGTGTATTAAGGATGTTGGACCTTTTGGTTGAGAATGTGTGTAGATCCAGTCGAATTGTCTTAGGTTCTTTGGGGGCACATATATGCTAACCTCGTAGCCACACAATGTCGTTTAAAGGGAGCTAAAAGTTGTCAGGTTTGGAAAAAATAAGAGTAATGCTACGCTTACACCCTTTGGGTTACACACTGGGTTACACTCTATCCGGATGTTTGACACGTGTAAGAGAGAGAAAGTCAAGGAGAGAGAGGGGACACATGTCAGACATCCGGGTAGGGTGTAGCCCAATGTGTAACCGAGAGGGTGTAAGCATAACATTAATGGGAAAAATAATTGTAAATGTTAGTATATGTTAAATAGGTATCGATTTTTTATTTACCATGTTGATGTGTCCATTTTACTATTATCTCTGGACGTATGCTTTAGGTACTTGACCCCACTACCACTAAATCCTGGCTCCACCCCTGCTCGGTAAGTAACTCTTAATCTTTTTGTACATCAATCCGTAAATATCTCATGTTCTTGAATTGGGTTATTTGGGAATTTCAATAAAGTGAGTTTTGGTATGCTAGAAATCAAGTAATGCGTTGGATTTCAATTATTGGGCCTAGAATAGTTGGAATTGGTGATTGGAAGCTCCTAATTAGCTCTTTATGTATGCTGGAAATTTAACTTAACTTGTTGAATCTGTCATTTTAGAGCCGAAAAATGTGATTTATATGCTGGAAATATGAACCCAATTGCTAAAAATGAACTTTAGAGGCTTAAATCACCTCCGTGAATGCTGAGATTGTGTCATTGGAAGCTGAAGATGATTTGTTAACACTAAAAATGAATTCTGGGTTGTCAGAACTTTAACTGGTTGCTGGAAAAAATGATTTTGGATGTTGAAACGATGCGTTTAAGTGCCGGAAATAAGTGATAAGATGCTAGAACTTGCTTGTATTTGTTGAAAATATGAATCTAAGTGCTCAAATATGTAACCATAGTTAATGAAGGTGAATCAGTTGCAATATTTGGTTGAAATTGGTGTTTCATTGTTGGAATTAGTTGAGAAAAAAAAAGGTATAGTGTATGCATATGTGGATGCATATGCATGCCAGGATTGGAAGCGAGGAGTACTGCGACCTACATAACGAATTACTTCGTAGTTGGTATATTTGTCAGGCCCTCAAGGTGGGTGTACTTATTTATTATTGTACAAGGTTTTGATATTGTGTTGAGTTGTCGGTTATGCTTATTGTGGTTGGTTTGGAGCCCTTGAATTGTACAGTGCTACTAGCGTGAACTATATAGCCTTAGTAGCGTGAATAGCCTTTGTGGCGTTATTTATATCGCCTTAGTGGCATGGTGAATTATATACCCTTAGCAGTAGGGCTGCAAACGAGCCGAGCCGAGCCGAGCCTTAACATGTTCAAGCTCGGCTCGGTTATTTTTAGGGAGGCTCGAGCTCGAATCGAGCTGGAAAATCATAGCTCGAGCTCGGATTTGAAAAGCTCGAGCTCGGCTCGTCTTAACTCGGCAATATATGAACGAGCGAGCTCGGCTCGAACTCGTTAAGAGGTTAGACATTGAGGGGAAAAAAAATTATCCAGATTTTTCATTCAACAAATTTTCGATTCCCCAAAATTGACAAGAATCACTCAAGCTATATAACACTAATTCAAGAAGCCTCTGATACATCATACATGTATCATCAGGTTAAGATTTCTCTTCAGCAGATTTACTCAGTTTGCAAAGTGGGTCTTTATGTTCATATCAGGTTAAGATTTCTCTTGGATGTCCCTCCACACTTGAGATCAACACCTGCTACAAATGGTTTCATCACATATCAAAATGTAAGTGAAGAAGATATTTCGAGAGAGGGCTCAACAAAGAAAAATTGAGATTTCTTACCAAATAATGAAGAAGATCGACAACTGGAGGTGGCCTGAGAATCGGGTTTTGGGGTGGCGTAAGAGTAAGATCTCCTCTCTCTCTGTCCTGCTCGACGATCTGAGGTGGCCGGAGAGTGAATCGGAAACGGCGGCTGCTTGATTTGGGGCAGGCAGTGGAAGAGGGATATCGCCTCTCTCTCTCTCTCTCTCTCTCTCTCTCTCTCTCCCCAAAAGAAACAAAGAACAAAACAGGGGTACAAAGTGGGGAAACCCTAATATTAGATATATATACCCGGCTCGCGAGCCGAGCCATATAAAACTCGAGCTCGGCTCGTTTGACCATAAAATCTTGCTCGAGCTCGTTCATTAACACTTCGAGTCGAGCAGAGCCGAGCCGAGCTCGCGAACGGCTCGGTTCGTTTGCAGCCCTACTTAGCGACGTGATGATAAATATGACCTTAGTGGTGTTAATCATAGCTTTAGTGGCGTGGTGATGAATATGGCCTTAGGGGCATTGATCATAGCCTATGTAGCATAATGGATATATATTGCCATAGTGGCGTAATGGGTGTTGCCTTGGTGAGGTAAAATTTTAGCCTATTTAGCGTAATATTGCCTTGGTCGCGTGAAATTTCAGATTATGTAGCGTAAATTTGTCTACGTGGCATAGCGTTTATGACGTGGCCGTTTATACTGGGAAATATACTTGTGGTGGTCTTTGGGGCGTGAAATTCATGCTTGGCTGCGTGTACAGTTGCTCCGGAAATGAGACATTATCCTTGTGGCGTTTGCTCTTTTGGTGTTTGCCTGAGTGGAGAAGCCTTTGTGGTGTGCATCGTGGATGTTGTTGCTATTGCTCGATTATGTTGGCATAGTTATTAATGTTTATTCTATATTGTATAGAAATTCTTTTTCAGAGTGGCGCAACGAAAGCGTGATATTTCTGTTACTCAACTTTTGGTGGACAAATTCCGGGGACGAAATTTCTGAACAAAAGGATATTGTAATACCCTACTAGGTTTTTGAAATAAATGCAAAGCCATAATAATTTAAATGGCAAAGGGACAAAAGAGGTGTGGATTGGTATTTAGTAGCATGGTTGACGTGGAACACATAAATTAACAAGGGGTGTGAAATGGTATTTGGCAAGACATAAGTCACAAGGTTATAAGTGACATGGGTTATGCAAATGTGTCGATTAATATGCAAATTTTCTAGTGTGACTATGTTTGTTCATAATGGGCTAAAGATGAAAGTATGACATAATAATAATAATAATAATAATAATAATAAGGTTTGGTTCACGTGGAGTATCAGATGAAGACACTCGGTCCCCTTAATCTAGGGCGATTCAAATCAAAGTTTATAATGAGCACCGATGGAGATCTTGATTCCAAGAATCAATCTTCTGATAGGCAAAGCCGACATCTCGTGACTCAGAGATCAGCGCATCGATGAACCCTCGCCACGATCTGGACGTCTGTGCAATGCACTACGCCAAATTAGTCTTTTAGCGGCATTTGAAAAATGCCGGAAAAACCATCAAAAATGCCGGAAATGAGCATTACCGGCATTTGTTGAGTATTACTGGCATTTATTACATATGTTGTCTACACACGTGTCGTAAATGCTACAAATGCTGGGAAAAGTCGTCACAAATGCCGGTAATAGTCAACAATATTTGCACATTTGTGAAAATGCCGGGAAAGCTATTGCCTTATAAACAAAAATGGCGGCCACGTGTCATGTGGCGGACCCACGTGTCACCCATGGCGCCCGCGTGGCGTGGCGTGCAATTTATTGGTGAAAATGTTCTCCCCAAGATTTGAACCCATGACCTTTGTCTCGCGCGCGTGTGCACTTACCAACTGTGCTAGCGCCTATGTTGTGTCACAACACATACATAAAAATATTTATATTATAAGGTAGAATTTTTTTAAAAAAAATAGACTTTTGCCGGCATTTATTTTGGCGGGAAATTCAACTTTTGCCGGCATTATTTTAAACAAATGCCGGTAAAAGTTACTTTTTTCCGGCATTTCTTGGAATGCTGGTAATAGTGGCTTTTCCGGCATTAATTAAAATGCCGGAAATAAAAATGCCGGGAATGCCCCATTTTCTTGTAGTGATGCAAGCTCCCGCTAGCATGGTGAGCTCTGGGAGTGGTAAAGTGAACTCCGACAAAGCCGGCAAACCATGCAACCATAGGGAGCCAGACCAGGGGAAAACCTGGCCGGTAAAACCGCCGGACTAGGAAGACCAACTGGAAACTGCGAACCCTCCCCCTTCGAAAAAAACCCTAGTCGCTAGTTTGGGAGGAATATATTGTAGAGAGAGAAGCTCCAGTGATTTTTTAAGAGTAGAAATTTGTTCACCCTCGGTCCTAATGAGGGTGAACAAAACTCTCACTCTGATTGGTTGAAATGGTATGGGGTCCACCACAAATGGTGTGGATCCCACCACAAAGTGATGTCATACTTACCAAAAAGTGCATTGATTCCTTGGACCCCACACCATTTCAACCAATCAGAGCGAATGTTTTGTTCACCCTCATTAGGTGAGAGTGAAAAAATTTGCACTCGAATTTGAAGAATAACTATGATTTCTTGACGGACAATAATGTTTGTGGTCACCGAAGTGGGTTCAGGAGGGGTCTTATTTTTTTGCCAAATTGGATAGTCTCAGGGATGAGCAATATCCTTTCATCTGTATTAAATATATGTTCTTAAAATGGTACTGTTATTTGTATTCTTTTCACTTTCATAATCCAACCAAACGGGAATAAAGAAAGTAGATTCTTTTTTATCACATTTCCTTTCCCTTTTTTCTGTTGGCTCCTCATAGTTTCTCCTAAATACCCCATAACCAATTTGAAACTTAGTTTAAACTTAAGGTTTGTTTGGAACTATGTGAAAGAAAAGAAAGAAAAGGAAAATTATTTTCTACTGTTTGGTTTGAGAGGAAACATGGAGAAAACAACAAAATGAAGAATTAAGCACAATGGATTTTCCTCTACACTTTCTTCACAATTTTCTTTTCGTTTTATTTCTTTTCTTTTCTTCAAGTTCCAAACAAGCAGAAGTTTCTTACTAGTAAAGACATGGTGTTAATCGCAAAAGGGTTGCTCAAGTGGCAACTACGATAAGATGTAAACATGGGCATCCTGAATTCAAAACTTACAGATTTCTTGGGGATCAACTAATCCCAACGTGGATGATCTGCCTTTGACAGAACCAAGGAGGGGAATAGTCGAAGTGACATGACCGTTAAACCAAAACAAAAATGTGGTGTTGGAATCTCCCAAGTCCGGAGCGCAACATTTTCTTAGGGTATCGAATCACTAATATTTGGGCACTATCTAGGACAATCCAGCTTTAAAGAAAAAAAGAAGTAAAAACAAAAAAATTCTCCAAATCAATAGGGAGGTGTGGCACTAGAATTCTAAAACTAGGGGCAAAAGGAACTTCAAAAAAAAAAAAAAAAAGAAACTGGTGCCATTAATTGATCAGTTGAGATATTTTATGAATTTCAAAGAAATCCTCATCAAACAGTGAGGATCCATTGAGAGATTATAGGGTCAGTCCTGCAAATCTCCCCTCTGACCCCATCTTTAGGTACCCAATTTTTGTGGCTAGTCTTTAGGGCCTCCCCAAAATGCTAACGTTAGTTGAAGCTGGTTTTGCCTAGATGACGCTTGAATTTATGGGAGACGGAAGATTACATGTATTCTAGTTGGGGTAAAGGAGTGGACAATTGTTCCATCAACGCCTCTATGGGTACATCACACTGGTATATTCCAAGTGTACACCAATCCATCTCAAAGGTGAACAAATGACTACTCATTTATGGACCACCAAACCTATATCGAAATGGATTCTAAATGTGAAATTGTCTTAATTGTCTTTATGATTATATCAACACTTCTTTGTAAATGATATCTAGATTTTACTTTCCATCTCACACTTTCTGAATTTGTTTATGAGTCTTTGCTAATGAGTATTACTCCAATCGATAGTTAAGTTGTATATAAAATATATAATGTTAATATAATTATATTACATTTTTTACACCTTAACCACCGACCAATGACGTAATTTAGGGTCTGTTTGGCTGACTCCTTTTCTCATTTTTAACTTTTGGGTGTTTGGCTATCCAAATCCAAAACACATTAAGTCAAAACTCTTTCTCAAAATTTGACATTAGAGAGAATGAGTTTTTTGACTTCTCATTTTCTACTTTTCTCATTTTGATTAACAAAAAAGACGTACAAAATGTATTCTGTATATATCTCTCAAACACTACTCCTGTTGCAAAATCCATTCTGTACATTTTTCTCAAGTACTCCTACCACATTCAAAATACATTACGATCATAATTAAAAAAAATTGAAAATGAGGCTCTCAAACACCCCCTTAGGTTTTCCATCTTTTCATATCTCACAAGGAGAAAGAAAAAAGGTTAGAAGTTAAGCATAACTTTGATTCTTTTGCCATATTTTGCAATCTCTTGAGATGTTTTTGTTGTTGGGGTACCTGTAGTGATCCAAGTCACTATATCTCTGTAGTGACCCGAATTGTGGGCTCTCTATACTCTGTATTTAAAATCGGTACTGTACAATTTGTCGGAAACATTGAGTAGATCATTCATGTAGAGAATCAAATTAATTGGATATTAGTTGCTCTATGTTCGGATACCATTTATATGAATGACCAATATCATTTGGAGATTACACTATAAGATAAATGTCTCAATTGTGTGTCTACCAATTTCCGATGATAAAATAATTTTCTGAAATCATAACGTGCTCAATATTTTTGAAAAAATGAATGATTCCGATCCCAAATAAAGATTTCAGATGACCCACAATGGAGATTCACTACGAGAATGTAGTAACGACCCCCAAGTTTGTTTTTGTTTACTGATTAGACATTGTTTAGACAGTGTCGCATCATTCTTTAAATTATTTGTAGAGTTATCTCCCCCTCGTCATTTTATGATAAAAAACCAATTCGAGTGTTTTTATCCTAATTTTTTCAACTCTAAGCAATATATTATGACAAGACTCATAATATAAAGGAAAATGTTAGAAACAACTCATTTGGATGATCTATAAGGGAGACTCTTTTGGGCAAGATCTTTCGTGCAAGAGTTTAACTCTTCTGACCACCCAAACAATTGTTTCTAGTATTTTCCTAACATAAATAATTGCATCCAATATTTCGTGAAACCACATATTATAATATCGTCCATCCATTCCAATTTTCCCATTAACTTGAAATTTAAGAGTACTCTTAAATCCTCTCCTTTTTTGTTTTTTTTTTGTCCGAAATCCTCTTCTAATCGAGCCATTTATTTGGAACTAATGTGGCGTTCGAGGAGTTATAAAAAGGATCACTCCAAGAAAGAAGGAGGGGCATAAGGAAGATGCTATTACCACTTCCGTATTTACTCATTCCAAGCATATAGACTTCTATGTAGGGCTGTAACCGGTTCGGTTCGGTTCGGTCCGGTTCAGAGGGGATTTTGAGAGAACCGAGTAAAACCGGTTCGGAGAGAACAAGGAACCGAAACCGGTTTTAGAGTAGTCGGTTCGGTTCCAGTTCCGGTTCTGCCGGTTCGGCTCGGTTCCATGTTCG
>JAXBDA010005838.1:0-22872 GCA_036023075.1 Gaultheria prostrata
TCATTGTCTGTATCATTGCTAGGACCTCTAGTCATAGCCAGTCTCATTGCCAGAAGGTCGCTGATAGCCCCTGGAGGAGGGTGATGCTTGCCCAGAAAGTGATTTATTGATTGATTGGATCCCGATTTGATGAAGCGGTGAGTGATGATTGGGTTTATTATCTGGCTATGCCCCTGCTTGTTTGTTGCTGCTGAAATAATAAAAAATGGATCTTAATTACCGAAAGAATTTAAAAATGTTGCTCAAAATTTTAGATGGGTTTAATTTAGGGACAAAAGTAGGATGAGTGAGTTTCTCATGATCTGTATTTCTAGGTGTCCACTTTTGTTTATGTCTGGATCCATATAATTCTATCTAAGGTTTTACTGTTTGAGTCTGTGGAGTGTATTTATGGTTATCCTCTCTATTGAAAGCATAGTCCTTACAATTTTCAACGTCAAAGTATGTTAATTTTTATCAAATTCTCATTTGGTGGACTCTTTGATGTCAATTATCAGTTAGAAGCCATTGCACATGATGGATCTAAGGGTAGCATATCTAATATTGATGCTCTCAACATACGGTTGGAAAATCAGGTATTGTGGTTTCTAAATCATCTACTACCCAATTATTCCGATAGGTATCATAGTTTTTCACTTTGCTAATGCCTACTGTTGGACTGACAATTGTTTTTGGTCAATCTTCAGGTTCCAACTGGAGCAGGTTCACAATCTCAAGATCCTTCTGCCCACGTTCCCCCTGCATTCAAGAACTTCACTATGTCTCAGAAAGAGAAAACACTTGAAGAACTTGTTCGAGACCAGTGGCTATGTTCCACCCCAGATGGTAACATTGGACTTGGTCTTAGATCCTTCCTTGATCTCCGCAGTTGGTTCCGCGGTAATGATATTCCTGCATGTGAAGTTTGTAATGAAGCTGGAGTTAAGGTACCTTCTCTTTTTGGCATATGGGACTTCTCCAAATAAAGATTTTGTGAACATTGTTTGATAAAGTTTGTTATTTTCACTTGGTTATGTCATTACACATCTTTGGTTGAGGAGTCCAGCAAGCACATGCAAAATTGACTTTAAGACCTGAACTGCGTATCATCTCGAAGCAATTTCGTTTGTTGGTACTTACGCATCTTGCATTTCCCAGAAGAATAGATGTCAAGTATTATAGCGATACTGTGATCAAAGAAGACGGGTTCATGTATGGAAAAAGTAAACCACTGGAAGTTTGAATGGGTTATGGGCCATTTAAGTTAGTAACGGAATATAATAGTGACCACTCGCCTGGTTGGTAGTAAGAATATCCCATAATCATGATCTAGTATTCCAATTTTTGTTATTTTGTCCAATATGAAATTATGTCAGTTGAACGTTTAACGCTCCAAGAAAAACGCTTGAAGGCTTGAAATATTTTCACCATTCAACCTTTTTATTTTAGAACTAATAATATTATTAACCATTTCCCTTGACAAAATCGTAAATACTCATGTGTCTCATATTTTTCCCAGGTACACAAATTAGTGTCGCATATTATACACCAAATTGCTTTGTACAAAATGAGTGTTTCGTATCACTTTGCTGTCGATTTTGTCTCATACTTCAATTATCTTCCCCACCCAAACAAACTAAACAAATTTAAGACATCTAAGATGTTTTTGTTGCGTCTGTTGAATCTCAAATACTCCATTCTGATATATATTTTTTTGGTGCGACGGAAATTCCCATTCTGATATATTTTTGAACAGGCAGATCTGTGCCCAAATGAAGGCTGCACTGTTCGAATCCATCAATACTGTCTGAAAAGAAAATTTTCCAGGACAAAGGTATCTTTTTGAATCTCCTTATTTTCTTGAACACATGTGATCAACAACCTCAATGAAATAATTTTGTTTGCAGGGAGAAAAAGTTTGTCCAGGTTGTAGCACTCCATGGCCACTTCCTGTGTTCAAAGCAGAAGCTGTTGAGGAAGAAGAAGATGTAAATACAAACGGGGTCAATCAGAGCCAACCGCCCCTGGGACCCACCTCTCGAAAGAGGGCTAGAACATGCAGAGGTGGTGATTCCAATGCTCTCTCGTCTATTTCGTCTCAACCTCCGGTTCCCGCATCTGATTTCAAGAGAGCTACGCGAAATTCTTCCCGTTTAAGATAGATGTGTCGGAGGTGTACTCATTTTGTCGGAATGCTAGTTAAATACGGTGTTTGTTTTGCTCTGAAGAATCTGGCATTCATAGTACGTGTTACACTTGTGGAGCCATGCTCTTGGATCCATAGCAGAATGCTGTTAGACTGGCTTTTGGACATTCTTTTGTTAATGGTTTATGCATTAGTGGTTTATGCATAAACTCTCTCTCTCTCTCTCTCTGTGTGTGTGTGTGTGTGTGTGTGTGTGTGTGTGTGTGTGTGTGAAAATCTGCAACATCTGTGAAAATGATGTCGCTGACTTCAACTCTTTCACTTCAAAATTAACTGAGGGTTCAGCTAACTAATGCACTTGTTTAGAAGCATGTAATTAGTGCCATACGAATCACGAATACTTCAAATTTCAGCTCTATCTGTATTGTATACTGATAATCATTCAATGCTCACGGACATGTATCGATCCTAGAAAGAATTATTTTCTGAAGTATTTAGATTTCAGATCATGTATCGGGACTTGTATGGAAGTAAGATTGTGACACTTCTTGAATAGAGCAGTAATAAAGCAAAATGTTTAGGAATATAGTAGAAAACAGCAGGTTGTAAACTTTACTTACTTTCCAAGGAGGATGACATTGTGAGAAGTAGCAGTGCAGCACAATCTTGTGATAAGATAGAACATTTTACATTCTATAGTATCATACATGTATTTCATGAAATTAGATTTTCAATAATTAAACAAGTAATCAAGTAACTTGTTGGGCTTGGTCTGGACTCCTTCAAGGCCGAGAAATACTTTTGAAAGGAACCAGGTGGCAGCTGGCTAGTGGAGATAAAATCCACTTCTGGAATGACAAGTGAATCCCTTCAGCCAAAAATCTCATGGTCCACACAGCTAGACCTCCAGACTGCCATCTGGAATTTGCTCATGAATTCATAAACCAAAACACTAAGGCGTGGAAAGAAGACGAAATTCACTGATGGGTACCCTAAGAGGTGGCCGATATGATTCTTAGTCTACCCATCTCTCACAATGGTCAGGTGGATTTTTTGGTCTGGCATTACAACCCCAAAGGTGCCTACTCGGTTAAGACAAGTTATCTTTTGGCCCAGGATTCTCTAAAAGCGGTTACTTCTTCCAAGGCATCCCCATCTTTCCAACCCCTCAAGAGGGGTGGAAGTTCATATGGAGCATTAATGTGCCCCCTAAGCTCAAACATTTTTGGTGGAAGGCCAGCTATAATTATCTTGCGACCAAAGAAAATCTACATAAACGAAAGTGTCAGACCTCTCCAACTTGTTCGATCTGTCACAAAGAGCCTGAATCCATTGAGCATTTACTGTTTCGGTGTGATTGGACTACTGCTACTTGATTTGGTAGCGACTTAAATTACTTGGTGGATCCTATTTCTATCCCGTCTGTCATGAAGTGGACCATTTCTCTAATGGATAATTTTAATTCAGCTTCGGATAGTCATGAGTTTGTTAGCAGATGTATCTTCTTGGCTTGGCAAATTTGGAAATCACGCAATGACTGGGTGTTCAATCATGTGCCAGTTAATCCCTTAGAGACTGTTAGAAGAGCTACTTTTGCTTGGTCTGAATTCTGTAATAATCCTCTCCTCTAGCAAGGGCAGCTTCAAAATGTCCCTACTTCCTCTAGACCTTTAAAATTGGTCTCCCCCTCCTCCTGGATTAGTTAAAGCCAACTGTGATGTGGCTAAGTTGGGGAATAATTCAAGAGCTGCAATTGCTGTTATTATTCTAGATCATGCAGGTAGTATTGTGGATGGGCAAGCTTCTATCGTTTGTGCCTCTTCTGGCTCCCAAGGGGAAGCCCTGGCCATTCGTCTGGCAGGGTCTTTACTGGTAGATTATTAGATTTGTGAAGCAATCATTGAGAGTGATAACAAAGAGGTGATCCATTGGTGCTCAACGAAGAATGTGCCTCCATGGGAATATGCATCAGAGATTGAGGATATTCGTGATTGTCTTCTTTTCGTTTTCCCTTTTTGATTGGATTCCCAGATGCTATAATATGGCTGCACACTGGGTTGCAACTCACTGCCTTAAGGCTTCCCTCTCCCCTGATTGGATATTTAACATCTTCCTCCTCCTTTCTATGATCTATAATTCTGACTCACTAGTTGAGGTTTAATTTATAAGATCTTGTATGCTGTTAAAAAAAAAAAAACTATTGCATAAGAAAAAAATAAATGGTTGATATCAACATTGTTGTTATTTGTGTGTAATTTATTGCTAAAAAACTAAAAATATGCCTTCTAATTCTAAAGGTGTGTTTCCCACATCTATATTGTATCTGTATCTTGTGTAGTACTCCTTCCGTTTCAATTTAATAGTCCCGCCCCGGAATCCAACTTTTTAAAGAGGTTTCATAATTAGGGTGACGTAATTTAAACTTTCCTAATGGCACACAAAAAAAAAAAAAAACAAATTTAACCTGAAAAATACCTTTTATAATTTAGCAACTCACTTTTCAAAAACTCACAAAATCAGACTCTATTGTAATTTTACTCCCAAATAAGCTACTATTTCTCTGCCACATCTCTTTTCGGAATCAGAGGCGAGTCTGGGGGAGGCTGTGATAGTAGCAATAAAATATTAGTGAGGTACCTGTGAATAGTGTAGGCGTATTCACCTGTCCTAAAAAGTATTAATAAAATAATAATTAACTTGTGAACAGTGTCTTAACAAAACTGGTGAGGTACTGTAGCAAAGCTACAACTATGACAAATCATCTAAATATTTGTTGAGGCTGATTTTGGGGTGTTTTTTTTGCCTTTCACTCATCCAAATAACTATGAGGGGGATTTGTCTCCCCTGACGAGGATGCTTAGTAGTATTTGTGTTTGAGTTTTAAAAAAATATGCGGGAAAGTACTACAGATTAGGAAACTCCAGCTTCCAAGTGGCCGTAAAAGCTGGGTTCGTAGGGGTACACACTTATACCCACTTCTATTTATGTGGTGTCATGGTGACGTTATGTCCTCACGGACAATAGCTATGGCTCGAACCAGATATTTCACTGGCAATGCTGGGTCGGGATATCCTATAGTCACGCCCAGGGGTTTGCGCTGGTTGCTCTCACACCATTTTTCTAGATAAAATTAAAGAAAAAAAGGAGAAAAAAAAAAGGATTTGACAGTTTTGGGCGGGAGACCCACTTTAAATCCCCCAAGAAAGCATTTGCGTGTGTGGTTACTGGGAAATTAGTGTAACGATGCCGAGATTCAGAAAAGGTGTACGCAGGGGACGCAAGAGGACTGCGAAGAAGAGTAGGTATCAGATTGTAGCGGGAGAACCGATCGCCAAGAGAACGAGACACAGGCTGCTAGCAGCACCACCGCAGCACTGTAGCGCTGGTGGTTGTGGTGGCTCTGAGGTAGGAGGGAAGCAGCCTATGGATGATTACCATAGTGGCCCTTCGACGGCTGATACGCCTCATGCGGGTAAAGATTATGGAAGCACTTCTCTAATTCCTAAACGGGTGAGAGACTCTTGACCTTCATTCTGTGTTTTGGTACTGGTTCTTGATCTTTAGATGGTAATGAGGAATCCTCTGCGCTAGTTACCATATAAATAGGGCTATAAACAACCAGAGCCAAGCTTTGGACTTCTTGAGCTCGAAACGAGCGGTAGAAAATAGGCTCGAGCTCAGCTTGCATTCTAATGTCTCAACTTGAGCTTGAGCTCGGCTCGCGGTAGCTCGTTACTCGCGTGAAAAATGTAAGGCAAATGGCAGTGCTCTAGTTTTATTAAGATTTTCCCAATACTAATTTCAAAGTTTTTCCGATGTGGCACTAACTTTTTTTTTTTTGAACTGAACGTGGGACTATTTACGCAAAGACTTTCTTGGGAACCTCTCATTCTATTTGCTTGTGTCCCACATCGAGAAACCAAATACTCACCGGTAAGGCTGTTAATGAGCCGAGTCGAGGTGAATATAAAAATATTCAGACTCCGTTCTTTAAATTAGTGGACTCGAGCTCAAGCTTAATGGAAATTTGATGACCCGAGCTCGAGCTGAGCTTCCTTAGGTTTGAGTCGAAATCAAACTTGTCCACGAGCGGCGAGCCTTAAAGAGCCAAAAATATCAAGAATTTATAATCTTACAAGTCTAAAACTGCAAATAAAATTTTATTACGTGCAAAAATAAGTTCACACATGTATGAAATCATAAATCCATATACTTAAACATATCTTAAATTTTAATTATGTACTTGTACAAGTGTTAAAATTTTCTTTATGTATAAAAAGTGTATGTATACTTATATAAGTTAATACATATTCAAGTTTATATGTGAAATTCTCATGATATATCTATACCCCAGGTTCGCGAGCTAATCGAGCCGAATACTGTTAGGTTCGGCTCATTTATGAAACAAGCCTAAAAATTAGGCTCAGGTTCGGTTCATTTAGTAGTTGAGTTGAACTCAAACGAGCCTTGAACAGTTTACGAACTGTTTGATTTATTTGCAGCCCTACTCACCAGCCATCCTTTTTGTTATACAGCCTTTTCCTCTCCGTTACATTCTAAAATTTGTGTTTGACCACGATGCTGGCACTGGGCAGCAATATAACTGTGTCCAAAGAATCTGAGGTTTTCAAGTTTTAACATGGTAATTATAAATAGTAAATTTTTGGTACACTCTGTATATTATATACGTAATATATGTAATTCGAAATATATGAGCCTCATTAGTAAGCTATATTGGAGATGTGGTTCTGGAATTTTCCGGTGTTACTTAAATCAGTGAAATGATTGTGAAATATTTCGTTTTTTATTTTATGCTTGTAGCCTTGTTATTTTATGATTGAGCTGTATTTTCATCCTTTTATATTTACCACAGGTTCAGGTTGGTGGTTTCCCTCTGTACAAAATAGAAATTAAGAAAGCTTGGGAAGGGAGGCTTCGGACAGGTTTATGTAGGTCGCCAAGTTTCTGGTGGTATTGAAGTTGCAGAGGTACGTAATATGTGGCTTTGTATTATCTAATTATCAGGTTTGTCTTCTATTCAGCTGACTGTTGCTGCTTCAATAAACAAAGAACTAATAACATACTTGTGGCATTTGGCCTGTATATTTAGGTGGCTCTGAAGTTTGAGCATCGAAGTAGCGAAGGATGTAAAATTGGACCCACCGTATGAGTGGCAAGTTTACAAGTGAGTATAATTTTTTTTAAACTTTGAAATGAAGTTGGTGTTCATTATCTGCATTAATTTTTTGCTGCTTCTGTAACTGTATATGTGACACCCGACTTTTAATTTGTGTTTAAGTGTTTAATTTCGTGTGCGTTACTTGAGTTAATTGACACTAATTGAAAAGTATGCAAAACGGAATGTTTTTATTGGTCGGAGCACCGTAGTCTCATGGGAAGTCTAGCACAGGATTATTTTTCCTTTGGAAGCTAAAAAACATCCACGTTTCTTTCTCTCTGCTTAGTCACACACACAGACAAACGGTGGGTTTGGTTTTGAGCGAGAGAGAGAGAGAGAGAGAGAGAAGAAGAAGAAGAAGAAGAAGAAGAAGAAGAAGGAAGGGAAGGGGGAAAAATTAGGGGAAAACCTAATTCAAGAGACCGGAACGGGCACATCCAAGGTGCCGAGACCATAGTCGTGTCTTTCTTTTGGAGACCGAGGTGAGTGTTGATTCATAGATGGAATTTCTTTGGAAATGAATTGTGATATTGAACTGTGGCATAAGTGCCGATAAAGGGGCCTCCGGGCCGGAATTGGGCAAAAGTGCCGATATGTGGCGGACGCGCCGTTAAAGTGGCCTTGGGCCGGGCATAAGTGCCGATTTAAATGTGGCTTAGAGCCGATATTTGTGGACTTGATGTCGATTAATCAATTTTAGTGATTATATTTATGGATTAATGTGTTACCTCTGTGAATTGCATCTATGTCTCACATACACTCCTGGAATCCATTTTGGGTTCCAGTTTTGCAGGTGTAAAGTCGGTGTACACTATAGGTTTTGTTGTGCAGTTGTACCTCGCTCGAGTAACACGGGTCGGGACGTGGTTTTGTGTTGATAGTAATAGTTTTGTTCGGCCATGAGAGTGTATTCTCAGGCCTTGTAGTTGAATAGTAGAATCTTGTTTAGTTGATATCAGACTTCCGTTGTTTATTGTAGGATGATCTTTTGGAGATATATATGCACATAATGAACTGTTTATCTTCGGTTAATGGTTGTTGAGGTTGTGGCTTGGTTTTGTCAGGCCGGGTGCCACGCGTCGTGTCGGGATGGGCCAATTGGCGCTAATCCGGGACGGGGTGTGACAGTATAGCTCTCTTGGCGGCTGTCAAGGTGTGCCCCAAGTACATTACAAAGGTCAACAAGGTGACTATTATGTTATGGTATGGTTCCTATACCCTATATGGTTCTGCTTTCATAATCGTGGTGTTTATATCTCGTTGGTTCTGATTTTGTTGTGTAAAGCATGATTTGTTCCCCTCAGTTGTCTACTGTGTGGTTTGGTTTGCCTTGTAACAGAAGACCTTGTCAGTGTAGGTTATGGATAAGTTGGGAGTCTTGGGACCAAGCCTTTTGGAGGTGTTCTTGCTTCAAAATTTTAGGATGTCTGTTGACATGGTAGCATGCATTGCCATTGAAGCAATATCTATATTGGAGAAGATACACGGTAGAGGGTGAGAAATTATTTCTCTCTCAAAATACTTTTGTCCACTTAGTCCAGTGCGTGGTTAAATTTATATCCCTTGTATGTTGTTTCAACCCTTCAAATGGCCAACCCTTCCTTGGCCCATATTTTATTACTCGCGCTTTTAGAAAGTGGAAGTAGTGAAGTGCAACGGAGCCTTGGTCCCCCCTGGTCATGTGTCTTATTTTCTTAAGGATGAAGCCATGAAGGTTACCATGCCTATAACATAGAGTCATCATTCCATAGTAAAGCTTTGATGTAGGATAAGTGTGAAACAAGGATGAAGGTTATTACCATGCCTAAAGCGTCATTGCAGATAAAGCTTTTAGGTGCGATAATTGTGAAACTTTGATTGTTCCCTTGCTGTCGCCTTCACTTTAGGATTAAGTTGGACATTTAGTCAAAAAAAAACTTATCTCATGTTGAAGGTGCTAATCATTTGTCAGCATTCCATATGAATGAATATAGCTATTCTTGTTCGGGTGTGTCTATGCTATCCAGGACCGTGAATTATGAGTACTAATCGTCTTGAAACGACAAAATGTGGCAGATATGTGCATGGCAACGTTAAGCCAGAGAACATTTTGCTTGGTCCTCCAAGAACTCCTGACAAGAAAAAACTATTTCGTGTTGATTTTGGATTAGGTATTTTTAGTCACACCATGCTTAGTCTTAATAAATCAATCTATGGCAGTGTTGAGTATATAACCATTTTTTTAATTGTTTGGGCTAATAGCTAGCAGATGGTGAGATAGTGCAACTGGTTTGCATGTTGATTATGACCAAATGCCTGATGTTTTCCGGTATGTCTTCTGACTTTTGGTTACTCATTGGAAAAGAAATTAAGAAATTGTGGCTTGTAGGCCATGGCAGATACTCGACAATCAGACAACAGTGTCTGACAAGTTTTGTTTTGTGATTCACCTACTAAACATATGAAGAAATAGTGCGAATATTTTGGTGTGTAGCATGTCAAGATGAAATTTACATAGCACGGGCACATACACAGGCACGGGCCCAGAGGTGTGTACCATGTCATATTTTGGTGTGTACCGTTCAGAAATGCTTATATTGTGCATGAATGCCCTAAGGTACCTTGTAAACACCATTTGGTGTGTACCATGTCAGATGCAATTTATGTAGCACGGACACAGACACCAGTTTCAAACACTGACACGGACACGGTAATTCTAAATAAATGAGGACATTCCGTTCCATTCGGAAACATCCAAAACTAGTATCTTTACAATTTTATTGCTTTTTTTTTAGAAATTGAGACGCGAGTGTTCCCGGTGTGTCCCACAGCAACTTTGGAGTGTCGATCGTGCGACCCCAAAGTGTTCGACGTGCATATAGCAAGGATAACAGTTTGCCGCGTTGATAAGATACATCTGATAAGACAAACAGTGTCGTTGCTTCATTGATTAAATAAGACAAATCTGACATGTAGATACATCCCGCCCCCAACACCCGAACCGGGGTCCACGTAACATAGATGGCATGAAATGTTTGCCTAATTTCCATGATATTCCCTTGACAAAACACTTTTTTCTCCTTGGCTCATAATGGCAGTGGAACATCATGCTTTACTAGTGTGCATGCTCATTTAGGCAGAAGTTGTAGTAGGAGAGATGATTTAGAATCTCTTGCTTACACCCTCATTTTCCTCCTCCGTGGTCGCCTTCCTCGGCATAAGTACAAGGTTTGCCACTAACCTTGGTTGGTTGAGTTTGTCTCATGTTGTTTTCTGCGCAACTTTTTCAAATTGAGCTACATGTAGGTTATGGAGGACAGATTCCTCGTTTGCAAGAAGAAGATGGCAACACCTCCAAGAATTCTGTCTCTTCTGTCCACGGCCTTTTAGACTCTTTGCTGAATACGTAGTGAACTTGAAGTTCGACGAGGAACCAAACTATGCGAAATATATTTCCCTTTTTGATGCGGTGGTTGGTGATGCAGGGCGCCTTATGAACTACAGAAAAGACGTGCAACAATCGAACACAAACAAGTTTGGTTTAGAGAAAACGCTCTCTAGACTCTTTTTCATTCAATAATAATCATAAACTGACATGCCTTCAAGGCTTACAACTTATTAAATAGGAAAAACTGAAACCCTAATTGATTTGCCTGGAAAGGAAGCCAAATTAATAATTAACGAAAAATTACCAAAAACGGAAAATTCGAAAATAATAACATAATAGAAACTAGAGAAAATTCTAAGACTTTCCCCGAAAGCAGAGCTTAATTCGGACTTTCCTTGCCTAAGTAATTAGCAAGTCAAATCTTTCCTAAAACGGCAAATTTGGCCTTTCGAAGCCCTAAACAGCGTCGAAGGCCCGAAAAACGACGTACACCATGGCCAAAGGCGACGGTTGACAGAATGGTTGAAAGTAACTCTGCTTGACACAGCTTTTGATCCCAACTCTTGAGATGGTCCTCCACCAAACTGCGCAGTAAATTGCCCAAAGAACGGTTCACCACTTCAGTCTGGCCATCAGTCTGGGGATGACAAGCCGTACTAAAATCCAATTGAATGTTGGCCAGCCTCCACAAACAACGCCAAAAATGGCTCAGAAATCTGGTATCCCGATCAGAAACAATAGAGGTGGGCAGCCCATGTAAACGATAAACCTCCAAAAAATATAGCTGCGCCACTTTAACGGCATCCGTGGTTTTCTTGCAAGCGATAAAGCGCGCCATTTTGGAAAATCGGTCAACCACAACGAAAACCGAATCATGACCACGCTGTGTACGCGGTAACCCCAATACAAAGTCCATGCTAATTTCGGCCCACGGCTGAGAAGGAACTGGCAACGGCATGTATAACCCGGCATTAGTGGCTGTACCCTTGGAAACTTGGCAAATATGACACCCTGCCACAAACTTATAAACCTCACGCCTCAAGGTCGGCCAAAAATAAGAAGCAGACACCAACGCATATGTTTTATCCCGGCCCACATGCCCTTCATCATGCAACTCTTTAATGATTTTCAACCAAAGGCTGGACTCCGGAACGCATAATAAATTTCCTTTGAATAAGAAACCGTTTTGCATGTGAAATTCAGATTGGGCACCCCCTGCGATGTCCTCAATTACAGTAGAAAAATACGGATCAGCCGCCAATAACTCACAAAAAGCGTCAAAACCTGTTACCTTAGTGCGCATCGAAACAAGAAAGTTGGCACGCCGACTGAGGGCAACATATACTCGGTTCAAAGCGCCAAACTTGTGCTTGATAGAAAAAGAAAATTGCTGAATATATGCCACCCATTTAGCATGTCGATTGGACAACTTATCTTGAGAATTGAGGTGCTTCAACGCCTCATGGTCGGAATATAAAATGAAATCACTATGAATAAGATAGTGATACCAGTGCTTCAATGCTTGGACCAAGGCATAGAACTCCACATCATAAGTGCTGTAATTCAACTTTGCTCCATTCAACTTCTCACTAAAATAAGCGACTGGCTTGGAATTTTGGCTAAGGACAGCCCCAATTCCCACCTTAGACGCATCACAATGCAACTCAAAAGGCTGCGAAAAGTCTGGCAAGATCAAAACAGGAGCCGAGGTTAACTTCTGCTTGATCAATTGGAATGCAGCAGTTGCTGCATCACTCCACGCAAACCTTCCACTTTTCATACAGTCTGTTATAAGAGCCATAATAGTGCTAAAATGTGGAATAAAACGGTTGTAGAATACCGCAAGCCCGTGGAAACTGCGAACATCAAATAAAGTTCGTGGTTGTGGCCAGCTACAGATAGCCTCAACCTTAAACTCATCCATTGAAATCCCCTTTTTGGATACAACATACCCAAGAAAAAGCACAGTATCCGTTAAGAATACACACTTTTTGATCGCTCCAAATAATTTTTCCGTACGCAAGACAGTGAGAACTTCTCGTAAATGCTGCAAGTGTTGGTCAGGAGTGGCACTATATATCAAAATATCATCAAAATAAACGACAACAGATTTACCAATAAACGGGCGAAGGGCCTGGTTCATCATCCTCATGAAGGTGCTCGGCGCATTGGAAAGGCCGAACGACATTACCATCCACTCATACAGACCCTCCCGAATTTTGAAGGCGGTTTTCCACTCATCCCCTGGCCTGATTCGAAGCTGGTGATACCCACTCTTCAAGTCCGGCTTTGAAAACCCAACTGGTCTAATAGATCATCCAGCCTTGGAATTGGAAAGCGATACTTCACCGTGATCTTGTTAATGGCCCTGCTGTCAATGCACATCCTCCACGAACCATCTTTTTTTGGTGTTAATAGAGCTGGTACAGCACAAGGACTAAGGCTTTCTCGAATAAAGCCCTTAGATAATAACTCCTCCACTTGTCGCCGCAGCTCCTCATGTTCTTTCGGACTCATACGATAATGAGGCCGGTTGGGCAAACTCGAATTGGGCACCAAATCGATCTGGTGTTGGATATCTCGCAGAGGTGGCAACCCATCAGGTAAATCTGCCAGAAACACATCCTGAAATTCTTCCAAAAGAGGCCGAACAATGACCGGAACATCCTCTTCTGCCGAAACCTTAGAACCCTCTTTCGCCATCAGCACAAACACCACTTTATTTGTCGAAAGCTCCTCTTCAAATTGTACTTTCGTCAGAAGAGTGGTACCCTCCCCGGTTTGCGGTTTGGGTACAACCTCCTTGGAAGGCAGCAGAACAATTTTCGTACCACCAAACGATAGTGCATAAGTGTTAGTGCCCCCGTCATGCACCACCTTACGATCATATTGCCATGGTCGCCCCAACAGAAGGTGGCAGGCATCCATCGCCACAACATCACACCAGATTTCATCCCTGTATTTAGACCCAATAGAAAAACCCACTAAAAACCTTTTAGAAACTTTAACTTCATTACCTTTTTTTAGCCACGTAAGCTTGTAAGGGTTGGGATGGGCCTCTGTTTTTAGCCCGAGCTTCTGGACCGCCTCTTCTGCCACCACGTTCTCGCAACTCCCTGAGTCAATCACAAATCGACACACCTTGCCCCCAATAGTACAGGTAGACTGAAACACATTGCCACGAGTCACCCTCTGCTTCACGCGGAGCATAACACAAACGCCAAACAACTAATAATGGACCGCTATCCCCAACCAATTCTTTGACAACTTCCTCATCATACTCCGGATCGTGCTCGTATGATTCACACTGATCGTTCACAACCCCATCAGCATCCACAAACAAAGCTTTTCCTGATCGGTCGCCCTTCCTACACTCAAAGGCACAATGACCAGGCTCACCACACTTGAAGCACCAGCGGCCTTAATTGCTGGCGGATTAGTGGGAGGTAGGCTAGAAATTGGCTTCACGGGGGTGCTACCAACCATGGGTCGGGTAGCAGCACACCACGGAGTTGTTGAAGGTCTGCGACTAGCCTGTTTTTCCAACTGTAACGCCTTTTGATAGGCGTCTGAGACAGAAAATAATTCGAACATATTTAATGTAAACTGAAACTGTTCACGCAGCCCTCCCACATACCTCAATACCAACTGCTCCTCTGTTTCTGCAAGATTATTCCGCGCTACCAACTGATGGAACTCTGTGGTATAGTCTTCCACAGAACGTGAATTCTGACGAAGACTTTGTAGACGCTGATACATTAGACGCGAGTAGTTGTGAGGAAGAAAAGCCACCCGCATCTTTTTCTTTAATTTCTCCCATGAACTAATCTTGTCTTTTCCTTGTCGCATCCGGGTCTGTTTTAGTTGCTGCCACCATGCCGCGGCCCTACCCCTGAATCTAGTAGCCACCAGCGACACCCGTTTATCCTCCGGAACCTGTTTGAACTCCAAAACTTCATCCATAGCCGCCACCCAATCAAGGAACTCCTCTGACGTCAAACCTCCCTGGAACTCAGGCAAGTCAATCTTCAAATCAGATTCCCATGGTCGGAAATCACGGTTGTCAACCATGATCCCCCGGCCTCTGCCCCTTTGTTGATAGTAGCCACCGACGCCGACCCTGCCGACGCCGAATGTTCCTGCCGCAAAAGGGTTTTCAGCCGCTTCACCCTCCGTACTTTCGTCCTCTTCATGAGGCCGCTGATTATACGGATGATGGCGAGGTGGATTCCCCCCAACAGCTAGGGCAGCAACTTGGTCGGTTAGGGCGGCAATTGCATCCGCCAAGTTTTGTTCTCGTTGTTGGAATCGCGACTCTGTTCGCGCCTCCTGCGCGACGTCATCTCTTTCATAGATGTGCTCCAAGTTGGCTGTACGTTCACCTCGACCTATAGCACGTCCTCCGGCCATAGTTAGGATTGGAACTCAGGGCTCTGATACCAACTGATGCAGGGCGCCTTATGAACTACAGAAAAGACGTGCAACAATCGAACAGAAACAAGTTTGGTTTAGAGAAAACGCTCTCTAGACTCTTTTTCATTCAATAATAATCATAAACTGCCATGCCTTTAATAACATAATAGAAACTAGAGAAAATTCTAAGACTTTCCCCGAAAGCGGAGCTTAATTCAGACTTTCCTTGCCTAAGTAATTAGCAAGTCAATTCTTTCCTAAAACGGCAAATTTGGCCTTTCGGAGCCCTAAACAGCGTCGAAGGCCCGAAAAACGACGTACACCATGGCCAAAGGCGATGGGTATTGATCGCTGGGCCGTTTCGGTTCGGAAACAAGTGGGTCCGACGCAAAATTCCACAGCCACATATTTACGATTTTGCCACCCTAGGCTTAAAATGCCTAAGAAAGTTCTCTTCCATGGCCACTGCATCAGTTGGTCCAAATCCAAATTCCCGGCCAATTAACACTGAGAGTGCACAGAAGGTACTCAGTTGTTTTGTCATATATTTGAGTGGTTCTAATCTGATCTGAACTTGCTACTTGTTTATGAATCGATCCTTTTATCTTTCTGCGGTATGTGCATAACTTGAACTTCCCCCTTTTAAGCTCATCCACGAAGTTTGTGGTAAGAGTTGTCCTTTGGAGGAAGAAGTGGAACCACTCAAGAAAAAGGTCCGCATGAGAAAGCCCGTAAAAGGTTGGATTAGTGTTTACGTTCGTCTTCAAACTCTGAATCAAAGGTAAGTTTTTGCTTCAAGTGGTATGTTGGACTTGCACCCAATCCCGATGATCCAAGAGGCAAAGTTCTAATATGGTTATTACGCGCATCTAAGGATGAGATAGCTTGTGTCGATACGTGGTTTCAGGTATTACCATAATGTGTTTGATGAGAGTCTGGCCGAGCTCATAGAGAAAGGATGCAGATGGCTTGGTGATTATAAGTATTGCTTCTTGTGAAGACCTGTGGGTGCTAATCTTGGATGCAGGCACACGTTTCACTTCACAAGTCTACAAATTGTCATCCTGTTTTCTGGATAAGGTGCATCTTATATTTCCGTTATATTAGAACAGATTTCCCTTGCATGGTCCCTTTATACTCCACCTAGCTTGTGGAAACTGTACCTCAGTCGAAAACTTTTCTCTTGGGCTTTTTCTGAAGGAATGGGTAGCAGAGCAGTGGGACAAGGACTACCGTATCACTGCAATGGCAGGAGCTAGTCCTGGGAGATTGTTAGTTGTTATGTCGAAGGGTTAGTCTCAGATGTTTGGTTATTAGAAATTTTATGATCAGTTGTAGTGATATATCACCTGACTTATCTTAAATCAAATGAATTCAGGTACAAAGTATTGGCAGCAATGCTATGTGGTTAGCGATTTGTTTCCTTTTGACTGGATAACACAAACATGGGGGGAGGGTTATTATGTTACTTCCATGGCCGCCTCAGGATGTAGATGGGTGGTTGTCATGTCTCAGGATGCAGGATTTGAAAATCAGGTTTTTTGCTTTTGTTTTTTTGCAATATTAAGTATTGATTTTTTCCTTTTTGACAGGCTAGTTATCCCATGCTAACTACATCCATGATGTTTAGGTAATTGAACTTGATTTTCTCTACCCTAAAGAGGGCATTCAACGCCGGTGGAGTTCTGGATTCCTTATTACTGCAAATGCAGCGACTTCGGATCAGGCAGCTTTTGTCCTTGGCAAAAGCAGCATATGCAAAGCAGGAGACTCTACATACTCCTACCTTTCCTAGTAAATATATGAAGGCTGTTCAGTACATGCGCACTTATTTCTCTTTGCTGATGATTCTTCAAGCGAGTCTACAATTTTGCCTTATTTTTATTTCGTCGACTTGGTTTGTATTTGCAGGAGAATTGGTCGAAAGGTCTTCAGATTCAATCCATTTGTTACGGAATAACATGAGCTACCAAGTGTTTGTTTGATTTGATGCTCGGTGCCATTAAGAGTCATGGTTTTGGGTTGAGTGGGGTCTGAGCTTCCGAATTTTTGACTTGTAAATATCTAATTTTTACTTGTAAAGGCTCGTGAACAAGTTTGAGTTCGACTCAAACTTAGGGAAGTTCGGTTCGTCAGATCTTTATAGAGTTTGAGCTTGGCTCGAGCTCGCTTAAAAACTTAACGAACAAAACCGGAACACTTTAAAACTCGGTTCAATTCGACTTGTTTGCAGCCCTGATTGTTACTATTGTTACGGTATGTACTTGTACCGGTATGATTTTGAGTTCCAGTTTGGGCTCACGGCTTAGGATTAAGAATGACCCAATTATGTTTCTATCCCATATTCATAAACCCATGTTTAATATCTAGCAACAACCCGTGCATAGCACGGCCAAATAAGTTACTACTCCTATATCTCTAATTGAATGATAACTCTTATATTGCAGCGGAAAAACAATACTATGTCCCTTTTATAATGTGTACATTTCTATTTTGGGTTGTTCCTTAATAAGTGTGTGTTTTGAAAAGTTAGTGGGTACATTTCCTATTTTGCCCTTAAAAGTAGATTCTTTTTTAAAAAGTTAGTGGGTATTATTATATTGATTAGGGTAAGTAATGGAAAGTAGATGTAAAAGTTGATGTGAGAGAAAAATAGTTGGAATTCACAGGTAACACACTTAAAAAGGGACGGAGGGAGTAGCTGATTTGAAATAATTTACCATGGCCATTACGTATGGGGTGCTAATGAATATTATTCTCATGGCATAGCATCGTGTTGCATAGTATGCGTGATCTAACATGGCGTACGCCTTTTGACATTCGATTATCATTGCAACATTTAGGTAATTGTCGTTTTCAATTGCATTGAACAATATTCGGATAAATGTTCTCACTATCCAAAACAACATATAAGAATAACAGAAAATAAAACTGTTTGTACGTTATA
This sequence comes from Gaultheria prostrata, assembly GCA_036023075.1. NCBI lineage: Eukaryota > Viridiplantae > Streptophyta > Magnoliopsida > Ericales > Ericaceae > Gaultheria > Gaultheria prostrata. The sequence continues at coordinate 18,032 of JAXBDA010005838.1, forward strand.
ATCAAACAAAAATGAAATAACTATCGTTACTAGATTTGATAAATAGCGTTAGTTTAATATGAAGTGGAACATGATTTTGGTTGTATGTTCAATCTTTTTTCAGTTTAAATATTCAATTTAAATTTTAGTTTTTTTATTATGATGCATTGATGCCAGAAAATTCTACAATACACCATTTATATTCTATGATGGATGACTAGAGAACATAATATTTCTTCTCATTTTTTGGGGGGAAATTGCAGTTTTTAAAATTATTTTATTCAAAGTTCTTTTCTTTCAAGGTAACTCATCTAATAACTACATGCTGAGGAACACTATAATGCTAGATTTTATTCTATAATGCATGACTAGAGAACAATCTAACCACCAAATAAGCATTTTAAAATTATTTCTGTAAGACAAATAAAATAAAATAAAATTGCAGGCCATAAGAAGATTCATGCTACAGTTGTATTTTATTTTCATCCAATAATACAATTTTTCACCTTATTGAAAAACTGCATCCGGCACTACTGTTAACCATTCATTTCATAAAGGACGGCAAGAAAAAAAAAAAAAAAGCATCAACACAAACCAAACCTGACAAAGCCTTGAGCCTACTGAAAAACTGTCTTCGAAAGATGTCCCTTATACCGGTGAGGGGAAGGAAGCCAGATCCAGATTGAGTGGTGAGATAGTGACACAACGTAAAAGCGGAGAATAAACTCACACGATCAAGAACAACCAAAAGAACAAGAGATACTCTCTCTTCTCAAGCAAAGCTCAAATTTTATTAATCAATAACTGATTTGCCTTGAAGGCTTACACGTTTAATTCATACTAGAAGAAACCCTAAACATGCTAAGAAACATATAACCGAAAAGGAAACAACTAATTACTTAAATCACAAGACAAAGAAACAAAAGGAAAATTACAAAAAACAAACAGATCTAACTCAAATATGGAAACTAGAATCTTGAAATAGAAGGCAGATTTGATTCTAATTCAAATATGGAAACTAGAAAAGGAAATAATAGTTTTTGAAAAGAGAAAACGATGGAACATTATAGGCTAAATCTCGGACCACGATCTTCACTACATGGCTTTTTGGCGCTCCAACTGATCTAAGTACTAGTTGGCAACCCAATCTACATCAGATAGAGAGGAAGAGAGAATGTTGAGATTCCTCAGGTTTGGTGCTGCCGCGTGGCACACACGCAAAAAGTAAGATGACAGGAAAACCTCATCTGTAGTTAATAATACCGCCACAATCAAAGGCATCAAAGGAAGAGAAAAATAAAATAAAATAAAGAAGCCAACATCTACCCAAATAGTATCACGGGCAACTTTTAGATATATATAAGAAGGGGAAAGGACAATGCTATCCCTAAACAAAAGAGCAGCATGAACATTTAGACGCGGGCAAAAACGAGAAAAAATGATGCAAAACTTTCTTTCATGTAAAAGGTATTGATTATTATAATTTAACCTTTTCCGAGTCCTATTTTTTTAATTTTTACTTTCTTTTATGTAAAAGGTATTGCCGAACGGGTTATAAGAAATTTGTTTTTGTTGCCTTTTATTTATTGATCTATTCAACACACTATTAATAAAGCGAAATGGTGGCACTGATGGTGGCTTGCCACTTTGGCCAAGCCCAGACAAAATTGCCTTTGCCACCTTGAGTTAAATGACCAATATGCCCCTTCTGCCATTGAGTTTGTGTTGGTTGGTGTTTTGGTAGCAGGGTTAGTTTGGTCCTTGTGTATTTTCATTAATTCCTTAAGATGTTGGGGTATTTTAAGTAGTTCCTTGTTTTTCTTTTCACTGATTTTCAGGATGGTTCATTGTCATGGACTTAATTGGTTCTAATTTTCAACATATGAACTTATTGGTTCTTATCTGTGGCTTGAATTTGGACTTAATTTTGAACACACGAACTTAACTGTTCACATCTAAAACTTGAAATAATTTGAAGAGATAAATTTGTATGTTCATTATTTTGGGCAAAGACAAATAGATTTAACACCACCACTTGCATATCTCAAACAACAAATTCAATCCAAGTAAAGATCAAAACAAGAAGTTTTCAAAAAAGAAAAACACAACCTTAGAATTCCACAAAATAAAGTAAAACTGCAAGGAACTACAACACTTTTATCTTATGCTCAAATGCACTTCAAATTGTTATGGAAATATGGATACAAACCAAGTGTTTCTCCAAAACAAATAAGGAGAGCAGCAGGCAAAACATTACTCCTCAAATACAAACAAAACCAAAACTTGCAATCCTTATTCAACCCAAAACCCTTTACAAAACAGTCACAAAAATTGAGCTTCTTTTTGTATCAGATGGAGGATAGGCCAGCGAGGTGAGCCTAGTGAGGTTCACAATTGATTTGGAGAGAGGATGCTAAGTTTGACAAATTCCCCTGATACTTCATCCGATAAATATGTAAAAGATTTCACATAGATAGCGCCAACTGATGAATCGTTTTCAGACGTGCTCAACCAATAACCTATAAAACAAGTCATTTGACACTGGTGTGGTGCTGGCCAACACTCCTTCGAGGCCTAAGTCAGTATTTTGTACAAGACAAATCAATGAACTCAAGTAAATTGGATGACTTGAATAGCCGTACCTCATCATTAAGTATAAGGACCTATTTATAGGCCTCATAATTAAAGTAATAGGCCCGGAGCCCAAGCATCTGACTAAATAATGTTGAGGAGAGCATATTTACTAGTTTATCAAATTGGACCTATCACTAACAGATAAACTTATCTTTTCTGTAAAAAAGAAAAAAAGAAAAATCACTTAGCTGTTAACTACAACTAACAGGTAAACTTATTTATATGAAAAATTTCGCTATATATGTTCACTATAACTAACAGATAAACTCATCTTTGTAAAATAAGCACCAACGACTTCGGAATATCGTTTAGAACCAACCCATTGGTAACCGAAGATAGCTTCCACCTACATAGTGAATGGTCATTTTGTGATTTGGATTCAGGATTCTACTTAGGGAAGGATAGCCATGTGAGATAAAACGTTCCAAATTCAGAGAAGATTATGAGTGGAAGTCAACTGGTCATATTACAAAAGAGTACTGATGGGGGGCATGTGGGAAATTATCATACAAATAATCAGACAGTTATCACTTTAAGTGCCCATGAGTCAGGAAAAATTAAGGTGATGACAAATTTTAAAGACTTCATATTCACATGATCCGATTATATTGACAACTGGAGGAAAGATGAGCACATGCATAGAGCGTAAAGTGGGCCTCATTCCAGTGCATGTTTTCCCTAATTTATGACTATTTCTCAACATTTCATCATAATTAAACCTTACGAAGTCATCACATAAGACTCGATCCTATTTCTGTTTGGCCTAGACTTCCTTTACTTGTAAAGACCTCAATAAAAGCCCGCCTCTTGATTCGTCCTAGAGGGGTGTCTGGTAATCAACAAGTTTTTTTTATTTTTTTTATTTTTACCTTTCTAATCTTCATTAGAGGTGTAATATATTTCTAGTTAAAAGTTGCCATGCCAATTGAACATAGTATCATGTTTCCTACTCAATTTGCCGAATTGAATCGAGATGATTTTTAAGTTGTTAAATCTGAATTTTTGATTTTACGGGTGAGGTTGGAAGCTTTCTGCTAATCATAGTTACGAGTTCCAAATGCTTATGAGGAAAGGGTCAGAGGCGGTTCCAAGAGGAGCCCAGAGTGGTCATTCGAACACCCTGAATTTTTTTTTTTTTAGAAATACATGTAAAAAAAATTTCTTTATAATTTTTTTGCCATTTTGAACACCCTAACTAAAATGTTTGAACACCTTACCTAAAATGTTTGAACACCCAATTCCAATGACAGATACATTTTAACCCATCTCATAAATTTTCTTTCGGCTTAACACATTCAAATTTTGGTCCAAACTTAGCCCAACCCACAATCCAGTGACCAATTTGCAATTAATAAAAAAAAGATTTGTGATTTATCAAAAAGAAAAGGGGTAGGGGACTAATCTAGAACGTCTGTCTTTATTCTTTGGAGTCTCACCTCTCCAAAAAGATAAAACAAAAATGGAGAGAATCAAGAAAATTCTTTATAGGGGTAAAGCCTGAAGTCGAAGACCAGGTATTATATTGACGTGATAAGCCAAAGGCGCAGATCCTTAGTTTACCCTGTTGAATTTGCATTTAGCTTACACTTGGTAAAAAATGTGATGGGAATCACAAAATAGAGCAAAAGTAGCTTAACAATATATCAAAGTGCAACCCGACGTGTTCTCAAATCTCGTAAATTATCTACGATTGACTCTAAACTAAATTTCATTGGGAGCTGGGAGATCCGACAAAAAAAAAAATTATTTACTTTTAAAAGTGCGGGGTGGCCCGGGGCCCACCTAACCTTACTCTCCCTTCGCCCCAAGATATTAGTAGAATTTTTTTTTATGTACAGTTATGATTTCTAGAGGACCGTAGTAGAATTTCAGAATACCCTCACGAGAATTCCTGGAGCCCGCCACTGGAAATGGTGGGGTGTTAAGAGTAAGAAATACAAGATCAGGTGCAGATTGTAATATGATGTCCTTAGAATTACCCAACACAGGACCAATAGCAGCAATTAGGGGTGTCAACGGTTCGGTTTGGTCCGGATTGGTATGAATCCGAGGACCAAACCTAAAGTCTACGGTCCGATGAAATGCAATCCGTGTCCGAACCTAAAGTCTACGGTCCGGTTCCAAAGCAATCAAAAAATCACGGTTCGGTTTACGGTTTATCCACGGATTATTACTTTTTTTGCTACTAAACAAAATAATGCATGTATCCATATAATAGAAATTTTTAA
>JAXBDA010005839.1:0-22862 GCA_036023075.1 Gaultheria prostrata
TAGAGAGGTTAGGGATGATTGAGAGGTAGGGAGGAAGGAATGGAGGGAGAAGGGGGAAAGAAGGGGAGGGGCGGCGGAGGGGAAATGGGAAAAGGGAAAAGAAAACCCTAAAGTCTCCTCACTCTCTTTCTAGAACTCTATATTAGTCCTTACATATAGAGGCCAAATCTAACGGCTGGAGGACGACAAGTACATTAGTTTGTAAAGTAATCTAGGTTTCAGTTCAGTAATTTATAGAACCAGAGGGTAGGTAAGCGCAATTTGCCCTAACCTAAAAGTGAATTGCTAAACAGTGTCTTTGGATGGTGAGAGAAGAAATTGGAGGGTTTTCCATTAATGGTGAGAGAAGAAAAGAAAGGGGAGGAGTTTCTCACTGGCGCATCCAAACAACCCTGAGAAACCACTCTCCACAAGGAAAAAAACAACAACATTTGAACCAAGATTAGAAAAGATTAGACTTGTTCCAAATTCGGGAAGCAAAATATGAAAGATTAAGGCAGTAAAGTTTCATTATTTTACTACCCTTAACTTGTAATAGTTTTTGGTCTACCTTTTTACTATTCTTTTTTAGTAATCTCCACAGGGAAACAAAAAACAACATTTGAACCAAGATTAGAAAAGACACCATCAAAAATTAAGAAGATAGACTATGAACTTTGGGTTTTCCATCTTGCAACGTGTTTTATTAATATTCGGACCAAGTTTTTTTTAAAAAAAATTTGTTATCCACACCCGTTTTGGTCTTTTAGTGAAATTTTTACATATGAAAATTTTACTAGAAGACAAAAAAGGGGGTGTGAAAATCACTCCCCTAAAACTAACATAAGCTATATTTTGAGCTTATCATTTTTAGGTTACTCCTTTTTTTTTTGTCTAATAACAAATTTTATGTATTTTTTGTTTTGTAGAGATGAGAGAAATCAAAACGGTATTTGGACCAACTATAAAAATTGCACAATCTTTTATACTTCTGATACATTAATACCCTAAGGGTCCGATTAGATGTGGGATAAGACTAGATCGGGGACCCTTCTTTTCCCTCCCCACTTTTCTTCTACACGACGTCGTTTTGCTCATTTTCTTGGTACACCTCCAAAGCTTCCAAGGGTCCTGTTTGGAGAGTTATTTTTGGGGTTCAATTTTGGGGTTCAACATTAGGGGATTGAGGCTCTTTGGGGTAACGTATAGTAGGTTTGGGCACTTGGATTTAGGTACTTCGGCTTTAGGCACTTTGGGTTTATATGTTGGGTTTAAGGTTTAGGCACTTTGGAATCAATTTTGGGGTTCAATTTTAGGGGATTTAGGTTCTTTGGGGTAATGTATAGTTGGTTTAGGCACTTAGATTTAGGTACTTCGGGTTTAGGCACTTTGGGTCTAGGGTTTAGGCATTAGGTTTAGGGTTTAGGTACTTTTGGAAATTAACTCTCAAAATAGGGCCTTTTGAAGCTTTGGAGGTGTACCAAGAAAATAAGCAAAACGACGTCGTTTAAGAGAAAAGGAGGATCCCCGGATCCATTTTGGTGGGATTAAATAGTAAGGGCCCGTTTGGATGCCGTATTGATTTTGTAGGGATTAAATAGTAAGGGGGGATAAAATAGTCGGGAGGATTAAATAAGAAGGGTGGTCCCACATTGATGTGATGGTTAAGAAGGGGGATTAAATAGTCCATGGTTTGGATGAATGATTAAAAATGAGGAATAAGGAGGGTGAATCATGTAAAAATCTGTCAAAATACGATTTTGCCCTTACTAAAAAACAGCTAGTTTCTTTTTTTTTTATGTCATTGGGTTTTTTTTGCATGTGCACAGGTAAACTAAAAAATGGGTAGATCATAGTAGTAGTTGATGTGGACCATTGGATCATATGGGTTTCATGTGTTCCACCACACGAAATCATTTTGTCTCTTTTTAATTTCACTTCCTTCGTAAACATCGTCAATTTCCCTGTTCATCTTCCCCACTCTCTCTCTCTCTCTCTGCAAAAACTGGGTTTGCTACCGATCAAACCCTTCTCTCTCCCTCTCAGACGCACCTCAAATCCCTCTCTCTCATGTGAAAGCCGATCAAACCCCTCTCCCTCAACAGCCCACCGATGGACAGCTTCAAACCCACGGCTACAGATCGTTCATCTTTACCCAGCAGATATGTATTTTTTTTTTCTGATTTTTTGTAATTGATCAGCAATTTTTTAAGATTTGATAGTGTATTTCTTGAGATTGGGTGTTCAAGATCTGGTTTTTTGTTCAGTAATCTCTCTTCTTCTTTTTTTGGGTATTTTTTGGTTCACCATTGACAAAATTTGTTGGAACTTGGAAGAGAAGGGGTAGAGAAGTAAACACAGCCGGATAATCCACCCGGACTAAATATAAGCACCCCCCTGCTTTTTATTTAGTCCGGGTTCCCCCTGAGTATTTAGCCGCCGGCTATTTAGTCGGGGTGCATTTTTGGTTGCCAAAGCACCGGCTAAACGTCTAATCAGTCCCTTATCCGGCCGGATTGCTTCATCTTCCTCTCTTATACAGCATCCAAACGAGCCCTAAGGGTTATGGATATGGATAATATAAATTGTGAGAACTTCCTTTTTTTTGAGCCACAAATAAAAATTGTGTTTTTAGCCACTAACATAAAAACACTAAGAATTTTGAGGAATTTTTTTTTAACAAAAAATATTATACCGTATATGGGCGATTACCATTTAGAGGTGTGTCATTTAAGTTTGGCACACTAGTTACTTCTTGGTGAGAAACTTTTGGGTGCATATGGGGAAGAGTACATGTGGTGCCCGAGCGCCAATTAGGCCGTTCAAAAGTGTTTCGGACGGCCCAGATTTCTCCTTTCCTCTCTTCCTCTTTCTCTTCCCACTTTTTTTTGGACGGCCTAGATACGCGCTGGTACCGCCAGTGTAATGACCCGAATTTTCGTAAATAAAAATTTTGATGATTCAATAATGCAATTATTTATTCAATTGTTTATTTTAATTCATTTAACTATCCGTTCTATTATTTAAATTATCGATTCTAGTCATGGTTCTACATGTACATGTCGAAGTGCTACACCGATTGCTACTAAATCCTACTAGATTTTTCCACACCATGTTGCCACCTTTTCTCCAACATATCCCTTAGCCTTCTTGCACCCTAAGTTCCTACAAAATCTAAGAAAGATTTTATTCCTATTCTTTCCCTCAATGTAAGGTTGTGAGATATCTATATTACATTACACAAGGGTTTTGAGAAATGTCTCTCTCACAAGTGTCCTCCGTGGCACATTGGAGGGTTGAGATTGGATTGTGAGTGATTTTTTGGTTTCATCCTACGGCCCTGATTCTCCCCTGAAAAGTTTGGTAGTTGGGAGTCCTATGTGGCACTCTGAGTGGATTAAATTGAGTGATTCAAGGGTGAAGATTGATGGATTCACGGATATATTTTCAAATTATTTTATCCTCTTTCAAAATTTGAATTCAACTTTCCATATAATGACACTGGTCAAACTACATTATAAGTTGAGATTTTAATGCAATATCTCACCCAAACCAGTAATAAAAATCTGACCCCAAAACGATGAGGAAACGTTATATTCGGTCAACTTCGGTTTCCAGAGAACATTCATTTAAAAAAAATTTATATAACAAAACACAACGGTTTTCAAAACTTATGCTAGACATAAATTAGGACCCTTAATTTTTCAAGGGATTCAAGGGCTGAGATTGAAGTGTCCTAGGGCTTGAAGTAAGTTGGGTAAAAATCGAAGTCGACGGCTGAGTTTCAAAATTCAAATTAATCCTGTTCTCTCTCTTCCCCTGTATCTTGCCTATCCATGGCTCTCTCTCCAATCCAAACTCTACTCATTAGGTCCTTCATTCTTTCCTTAGAAATCCAACGTGACCAAGATGGGGAATCAATTACGATGCCGATGGCGGTGAGTCGCTTTCACTCCCTCTTCTATTTGTATTTTCCCAATCTGTTTTCTTTTTTATTTTGTGTTCTTAATCTTTGCACTCTATTTTCGGTTTCATGGTGATTTTAGTGAGTTCTAGCAATAATGCATCATCTTTAATCGATTTGGATCCTGATATCCAAATTGTTGCTTTTGATTTCAGGTATCAAAAGTTCGTCATGAACGCAAACATCGGTATATTCATGTAATCAATTCTACCCTCTTCTCTCAATTATTTTTTCTTTTTCTCCCTACTTTCCTCTTATTGGTTTCACTATTTCTATTACTTTTCAGGTCAATATACTCTTTTTTGCAGGAAGTTGGTCCTGAATTGAATAGGTATAATCGTTAATTGGGTTGGAGGAAGGGCCGCTTAACATTTGCTATTTAAATCTGCCTATCGTTCTTTTTTTATTGGATTTTTCCTCCTTTTAATCTTTTAATCTTAGTCTAACTGATTGAAATTCATCGGTGTGATGGTTTTAAACTTAGTACTATAACTGATTGACTAGCTATGAAGCTACTGTATATAATTGTGTGTCAAAAGTCCATCAGTGCAGGTATTACTCATTGTTAATGAAAATGCCTCCCGAGATCCATTTTTGACACCTCATTGTTTACTTTCTTTCTCAATGGTTCATTATCTAGCGAATGGTGCATGGTTTGGGATTTAGATGTATTTCTTAATAATTTTCTCAACTGACTTTGTACATGAAGGTTCATCCTCTTCAAGATAGAAATGTTGGAGTTGTAATCTGTGATGAGCGGTTCAGTGAGCACTTATGTCAAGAGAAGTTCAGTGGGCTCTTACTTATGTCAATCCTTTTGCCGGTATTGTCTTCATGTACTGTCTCTTGGTATAAAACGCCTTCACATGTCAATTGTGGTGGCTTTGAATTCATTTTGGTAGCCTTCTCGGTAGTATTGTGATCACCGGCTTGATTTTCTTCCCCTTTAGTTGGTTACGTCTCTTCTACTAGATGATCTATTTATTTGATCATTGCATTTGTAAAAAACCAACAAGCCCGGCATTGCTCGGTTCGATATTGTGTGACATACACTTTTTTTTTGTGTAATTTATTTTTCTAAGCTCAATATAGCTCACATCTCAACAGGCCCGACATTGATTAATGCACAAGCTTCGCAACCCAAAATTGGAGGCTCCAATTCCTGTATCATCTAACCAAGTTTTATTTTGATGAATTCTTTTCAGGTGCTCGATCTAGACCAAAATTGGAGCCTCGATGGAACTATTTTGAGACCTTCACTTTACTCCATTGCTTTTCTAGGTTCAGTGTTTTTTGAAAACCATGTGTGTAATGGTTATAGGTCTCCTATTTTTTATTTGTTTACCAACTCAGTTAAAACTTGAGCCCCTTTGTACTCACGTCATTGCTGTGCAATGGTATTGTTTTGTTGGGCCATTGCGTTGTTGGATATTTTGGTGTGTAGGATTGCACTCAAAAGCTAAGGTATCAAATCATGAACAAAATGATTATTAACTAAGTTAATTACCCACAGTGATTTTAGAGTTTGATGGCTGTGGAGTTGGAGCATTGACTTTGTGATTATTTTCATAAAGTAGATGCTCAATTTACTTTATGGAAACACGATAACTTTATCGAAAGTTAAATTGTGTTAGGGCTATGTTACCTTCGTAAGTGTGTTCAAGCACGAGCATTCGCTAGATAATGAACCATTGAGAAAGGAAGTAAACAACGAGGGGTCAAAAATGGATCCAAAACCTTCTCAAATCACGTCGCGCCGTGTCTTTAGGCACGGGCATTCCCTAGTATATATATATATATAGAGAGAGAGAGATTGGAGAGAAGGAGAGAGGGGCCAGTTGAGAGGGAAAGAGAGGAGGGTGCACTCTTGGCAAGCTTTGTCATTTGTAAGTACAAATGCATATTCCTTTGGTACCACAAAAGCCCACCAAATCCCAAGGAATGTACTTCTAAGATCCTCCAATTAAATGAGAGAATCCACCTATGGATTCTATGTACTAAACCTAAGGATTCTAGTAGCCTATTAGGCTTGTGTGTATTCCTTATAAACTTGTGGTATATTTTGCACCAAAAACCAATTTTAAGTAGTGTTTTTCCCCCATCAATTTCCCCTCATTAATAAGGAATATATTCCTTCATTTATGAATCGTACTCCCTAGATTCTACCTAGATTTCTCTAGATTCCATAGCCCTAAATAGCCTCATGTCTCCAAACCAATTACTTAGTCACTAAGTCTTGGAAACTAGTACCGAAAACTCCCGAAAACAAAGATGGTCATGCAAAAACCTACACAACCATTCGAGACTAGATTTTTAGAAGATTCTTCCCTAGATTTTATGGTACCAAATCCTAGATTCTACTTGTACTTTGCCTAGAGATTCTTTGTACCAAAAGAGGATTTTATTCTTGTCATTTATGAGAAGAATATTTTCTCATAAATTCACCCACATGGGGTGTCCCATGGCCGGCCATCCAAGGGAGGGAGGGGTGCCATTGCCTTGCCTATAAATACTCATGCCAACTCCCTCATTTCCTCACACCAACTCTCATACCACCTTTGTAGTAAACAATTGTGCTTTCTAGTATTTTTCTTTGAAGTTCTTCATGAGTTCTTCAAGTTCTTCTTGAAACTCAACCTTCACCACCACTAGCCGCCACTTTCGACCATCCTCCAATCCGAAAAGAAGTAGAAAAGCTATTAGAAGTTTGTTCGTAACAAGCCTCATAGTCGTTACGCCGCCGGAATCCAACCTAAGCTTGTTCGGCCCCGACTAGCTTCAGAACAAGGTAGATTATTTTTACCCTAATCCTAATCTAGTTTTTCTTGCGTAGTAATGATCTTTACGTAGTCGTTATAATTTTCCCGTAGTCGTTTCTAAGTTACATTTTGCCTTAAAGTTACTAGTCTCACTTACGGTAAAAAGTTAAATAGTGATTAAGGAAAAATTTATCTCTAAGTACACGTAGTCATTATAATGCCCGTATTGAAAATGATTTATCAAAATCACGCTGTCATAATGCCCGAGGAATTTTTGAAAGAAGAAAAGTAGTCGTTTTGCACGCAAGGAAATCGACTTTTTGAAAGTACGTCATTATAATGCTCGATGAATTTTTTAGAACGATACGAACATTTTGAACGACACAAGATATTCCAAAAGAGCTTTGCACAAATGTTTTGACTAACTTGAGACTCTGAAATGGCCTAAGGCTAACACCCTTGAAAGTCTGTCTAGAAAGGGATGGGTGTTATTAACTGGATATTCCGACCCCCCGGCCTAGGACTTTCCTAGTTATTTCATTGTCAAGAGAAGGACGCCCAAAAATAGATTTGACTTAAAGTGACACGTTTTTCTTCGAGAAAGGAGATTTCCATGAAAAGAGTTTTGAAAAGTCATGTTGCATATGCATGAAACGATACGATATCGACATGACACGATTTTGAGAAAATGATCGATGGATTGACAAAACGATAAATAGAGATTAGAATGAAAATGGATGTGATGACGACTAGTGAATGGACCTCATAAACAGACTGGTTTAATTCAGTGATATGAGACAGTCGGGACTAGGTCGATACGGTAATGCAACGAGAGCACCGCCCTAATTCGCGGAGAGAATTTGGAGATTAGGGCTAAGCGTGCATAACACATAGTGGACGGACCTCGAAACGTACTGTGGGGATCAGTAAGACGAGACAGCCGAGACTATGTACGTGTGAGACGCGGGGTGGACGGACCTTATAAATAGACTGGTTAAGTTTAGTGATATAAGACGGCCGGGACCTCGAGCGGAAAGGTTGGTACCCGTCAGTTGAAAGGAGACGGAAACGGGCCAATAACTTTCAAGTGATGGGAGATGTTCATACTGGTAAATTTGAAGAAGAATGTTGATATGAGAAAATGATACGAGACACTGATGATTTATGACACAAGACACTATTTATTCACATGCGTTATACTCTGATTGCATCGACACTATTACATTGACACTCATGAAATTACTGTTTTCCGTCCATTACTGTCTTTATTTTCTGCCACCTTATATATTGTTCTAGAATTGCTAGCTTAAGGTTTGGGTAGAATTGTCTGCTGGGCATTTTCGCTCACGGTGTTGCACTTGTGTAACCCTGGCATAATACCACGATGTTGTTTGGCGACTCTGACTCTGACGTATTATGCCAGATTATAGAGATGGACATGAGGAATTCTATAGCTTGGGAGCTTGCGGAGCTGAGCAAGACGTTGCCGAGGCTGAAGGTCGTGCCATGGATTAGAGAAAACCCTAGTTGATCTTGTTTTGTAGTATGTATTGGCAAGGAGAACTATGTCATTCCCGAGGCGGAATCTTTTGTAAGACTTATCAATTATTTATATAATAAATATAACGTTCCCAAAACCAGGGGTTACAACCAGTCCGCCACGTGATACCCAGCCGGCACCCAATTTTTTTCTCCTTTTTGATAGGTTGACTCTTTCCGTTGCATTGGCATAACAATCTTTTCACCTATTATAACAAAAACAATCATAAATCATAAATCAAATTAAGATACACTGTTATCCATCATGTGAAAAATTACCCAATCATGTGCATTAATTACCCCATTTTATTAATTAGACCGTAATTCCCATGCAAAACAGGATTATGAACTGAAATTGATATAGGCCTAGCTACTGTTTAGCGTGGTGCACATGGTTTTGTTTTGAATTTTTGCTACTATTTCATGATGATACTGCATAGGCTGAATTTTAGCCTAACCTGTCTTACGACGACCCCAGCAAAATAAAATAAGTTAAAAATAACCCAGAAAATTAAAAATAATAATTTAGCCAAAGTCTTATTGGAACTATCAGTTGACATATGCCACAATTCATGGAATTAATTTCATTTTTCGAAAGGAAAACCGAATACACTATTTTCTCCTCTTGTAGTCGGGTTTTTTAGGGGCAATTCTCTTATGGGTCCTTACTTGTTTAATGAAATAACTAAAATGGTGTCATCTCCTCAAAGAAGTTAATCAAATATTCATATCTAACCAATAAATATAGAAATTTCCAATTTGCACACTTGGGGGGAAAACATATTTTGCCTAAATTCGAATTTCAAATCCCACAAATTTCTCAATTAGGGAAACGGGAACCCTGTTGTGTGCTCCCTGGTGTGCGGCATCTAAGCCATCGGATGTATTTTTAATGCTTCTGATTTCATCCGAGATCAACGGCTCGGATGCGCACACCAGCAGCCCGCAAGTGTATTATATATGCATTGGTGGGAGAATGTTGGCTGGTTTGAATACGCCACTAACCGCAAGTGTATTAAAGACGGATTATATGCTCTCTTTTAGTTCATATGAAATGGTCGGGTATTAAAATACTGCATAAAGAGAAAATTAGAAATTTGCATACAAAGTCATGAATAAAGATGACAATTACCAATGGAGTAATTGGTGTTCTTCGCGTAAGATTCAGATCTCGCACCACGTGCTACTTTTGATGACAATTTGTCCTTTTCAATTGGAGTGATATATTAGAGCCAATATTCTCATGATCCATCCCGTAAAACAACCTATTAGAGAAGAACACTTATGAGATATCAAAAGAAAAGGATTTTTCAAATACAAAAACGTCGTGAATCTACTCTACCGTTGCCAAATCATAAACTGTGGTAAAAAAACCTATGAAGCAGGCAACGTAAAGGGATATTAGCAGGTAACATAAAACTGGGTTATTCTTACACATATCATCTATATTATTTATGTAAAGCCACAAAAAATAAAATTGTACAAATATGAGTATAACATTCATACTAACTAATCGATGGAGAAGAATGGCAAGCAAGTCGTTGAGCAAGAAACACTAGCTATTTTCCTACACAGAATAGTATTCTCAGTACGAATTTTATAGAGTTTGAAATGAAAAAGAATGTCAGACAGATCATTCCTTGTAGACTTTGTAAGCAAATCATTTCCTTAAAAGAAAAATAATGACGTTCTATTAGAGTTTATCAGTTTACTTGATTCCTTGACAAACCATTTCTTAAAAGAAAATTATTTTCCCTTTATGTTTTGGTATGCACGTTGGACTGGAAGCAAAAATATACTAGAGTAAATCCTTTTCCTTTTCCTTGTTCCGTCGGTATTGAAGGTAATTGGAAAAGTGTAATTACTATTGTTGGGAATAGAGGAGGAAATGACTAACATCATATAATTCCTATCAAAATCACCCTTTTAGGAAACTAAAATCATTACAATATTTTTGGAGCTCATAAAATAAAAAACAGTAAAAATTCAAGGGACACATGTCGCGCTCACGGCGCTCCTCGCGACCATCCTGCAATAATATGATACTAGCGAAAATCCGTGCTATGCACAGGACAAACGTTTGTGCATATGATTCAAAATGAATCCAATTAAGTACACGCAGTTATGTTATTTGTGTATACACAAAAAGAAAATTGTAATTGTAATTAAATCTCTTTATGTGCCTGTTTAATCCAATACACTTGCAAATTTCAATATGTGAACATCGGCTTAAATTCTAAGATGTAATTCTTAACTTCTAAGGGAACACATGATCTCTCTTATAATAAAAAATCTACTAAATATATATCATAACACCGATCAAATACACCTGCAAATTTCAATCTGTGAACATCGGCTTAAAGATGTAATTCTTAACTCGTAAGGGAACCCATGATCTCTCTTATAATAAAAAATCTACTGAATACATATCATAACACCGATCAAATTTCAATCGTCAAGAGTTTAAGTACAATCATGACATTCAAATTTTTAATTCCATCTACAGTACTCTGCCATGTTATGTCACGTTCTTTCTCACTAATGGTTATTCGGTAATAGTATATAAGATGGATAGATAGATACAGATCAGTAGTAACCCGTGCTATCCATGGCACGGGAATTGAAAATTATGGAATAGGTCATTATGTCTATTTGTAGCCATCCTAAATATGTTAAACTTCTATACAACATTTATGCTATGTAAAATATATATTTTTTCAACTTAGAAAAACTTAAATTCCCTATTTGAAACCTTTTTTTTTCCAGCAGTGAAGTCTTAAATTAAAATCTTAAAAGCACATAAGGACCAAACTAATTGAATCTAATACATTCAAGAACTGCAACGGTTGAAAAATTAAGAACTATTCAAACACAAAAATCAGAGAGATAAAAAAAAAAAAAAAAAAGACACAAAACCCAAATAAAACTCAACTACTATAATCGTTAAAAGTTAAGAATTACAATAAAAAAATTAGAGATTGTTTAGTTACCAATTACTTTGCTAACCCTGTTACCACCAAAAATTCAAATCCTTTTATGCAATTGAGCAACAAAACAAATTCATTAGATTTTGACAAAATAAGAATATATTATCAGCAATATACAAATAAAACTCAACAACTGTGAATTACATTCAGAATTAGAGAGAATGATTACTTACCAAGCACTTTGCCAACCGTGTTATCACCAAACTTCTAATCCTTTTCGGCCATAGAGCAACAAAACAAATTCATAAAAAAAATGCGAACACAGATTAAAAGGAACACAAACTGTAAAAGGAATACGCTTTCTCGAATATCTTTCACAGAGGAAAATCGAATAGTTGAGACTTGATTAGTGTGATTTCTTAATAAATCCAATCCTTTTATACTTTCCCGATATTAGGAGAACGACAGCAGGAGTACTCCTTCAAATTGTTTCCTTAGGAAGCCATATCTGGAAAATCATGGGAAATCATGGTGTGTGCCAATCAAAGTATTAATTTTCTATAATTATCCCATTCACATAATTATCTAAACAGAATTAATGGATTACCAAATTAAATTATTAAATGATTTTCTTTTGAAAACAACAGTCCCACAAATCATGGGATAAGGAAGTCATGCAATTGGCTAATTAATAGGATTAGCAGAAAAATCAAGAAAATCATAGGATAGGATAGAAAGACTTAAAAGTTTCCTTTTGAAGAAATCACATACTTATGGTAATTGAGCAACTCTTAAGGTTTTTTTTTTTTTGTTAAATGGTAGGAGATGCAGGAATCGTGACCAACTGAGCTATCCCTAGTTTGTCATCCAATAAATTTTTCGCTTGAGTGAGCTCTTGACCTCCTACTGAGATGCAAAAGTCCTCACCAATTGACCTAACCCTAGTAATTAGTTATCTTTAGGCTTATTTTGAAATTGCAATGTAGATCATTTTAATTATTTTTTATTTAACAAATTCAGAATTCCCAAGTCATGGGATCACTTTTAAATTGGCATTGCCTACAAAATCTTGTAGAAGCCAAAACTTTAATTTAAATGGCAGTAAATACTAAGCTAATGTAGATTTCCATTTACATTTTATGAAATCAAGTCTCGATTTAGTTTAATCCCAATCTCCTATTACAGATAAGGTAAAATTTTGAATTACATAACCTATGTTTGGATTCATTTTAGGAGTGCTAAAAAGATTACGTCACATGTGCACTCATGTTAGGAGTGCTAAAAAGATTACGTCACATGTGCACACTAAAAACTCCAACGACAAATCAATCAATTCTTGCCACTTGTCGCGCCCACGGCGCTCCTCGCGAAAATCCATCCTGCAATACTATATAAGACTAGCATAAAACCCGTGCTATGCACAGGGAGATTAATAATTTTGATGATTTAATTAAATGACTTAGTGTGATGAGCTTAATCCTAATTAAAATACATAAATGTATGTAGCTTAATGAAATAAAGTAATTGTCGGTAATTCATAATTCTAAAAAATTTCAGTCCAAAAACTTTAAATTAATATCATCATAAAAATATCTTCCAATAGCAGCACCTTCGTAAAAGGAGATCGATATTAAGAATAGAAATAGACAATACCTATTGCTAAGTCCACATAAGAAATCCGATAGATCTTGTTAACTGCATTTGAATCTCAAAACATTTCAACACTCTCATATGGTCAACAAACATTTTTATGTATGATTGTGCCCTAAACTTCAAGAGAACCAATTTCACTTGCTCTGCAGCTGAATGCGAAAAACTCCATTAAAATAATACAACCGATGCATGTCATAATTCTTTCTTTTTATCTTCTCGTAAAGTTCATATATAAATAATTCATATTTTGGGGGTTGATATATGTGCCCCTGATATAGCTAGAAGCCATTGTGTTTTGCTGGATTAGGGTGTTCATCAATACTTTACTCTTTCTCTTATAGCATTTTCGCTTTTCATTTTTTACTCCAACAATCTTGCCCCCCTCCTTTATCTTGTTGTATCTGTAATTTAGGCATAAATTAGTCAAGTAAAATTTATTGCAGAATTATCTCTAAGACAATTCACCCACAACTCCAATAGCAGCAACAGTAGAGGAAGAACAGTAGATAAAATATGAGTGCTTGCAATGGCTAGTGCGAAATCTAAAACTAAACATTTATGTATAGAAAATCGTTCTGCCTATTTTGGAGAATCATAGTAGCTTTTAAAAATTATGAATTATTGTTTATTTCACATGAAATTCATAAATTATCAAATTATTAGTTGGATTATTTCAAGTTTGTAGAAATTTCAATTTTTCTATAAATATAGGTGAATTAGATATTGCCCGCTTAAGATTTGAGAGGGAGAATCAGACTGTTTATATTCCCTTTACGAACTAATAGTAAATTATAACATCTGTTTATACATATTTCTTCATCCCCAATTTTCTGAATATGTGAGTTAATGAGATAGGTATGTCAATCATGTACTACTACAATTAAAACAACAAAAACTTTTTGATGTCTATACAGTTTAATTAACCTCTCTGTAGAGGGTAGATTTCTCGTATCTTGATGGTGCCTCTAAACCTGCAAGATAAGGAACAGTTAGAGCACATTTGCCCTAGATGGCAAAGGCCCTCCGATGCTTAAGTTAGTAATGGGATTTACTAATTAAGCCAAAGACAATGCGTATAACAATGAGTTACAGCGTACCTTTCACCGTAGGCATAATGCATGTATTTATAGGTATAGGTTAACTTGTTGATCAAGGGTCCTCGTTGCCCCAGTTTCCTTATCACGTTAGGAAACCTTTCCTAATAGGACTCATCCTATTAGGTATGGTGGTACCACCGTAATGGTCTTCCACGGCTAATGTGACTCCTTTCCATATAGGACCTCTTCCCATACATTTGTGCCATATGATTCTCAATAGGATCCTTCATTCCTTATCCGATATGGAATGCTCACGTCATTCCCTTGAATCACGGGATATGCCTCTTATCATGTAAGAGAGTATTCTAGAACACTCCAGAATGCCCTGCCGTTCTGCTAGCTCAATAGCGGTGTAGCCGTGCTGCCACGTAGGACGGCTGTACTATCACTGGTCTGTAGATCCTATGGCCGAGCTAACGTGTAACTCGGTCGTGACCCTGCACCTCATCGTGGTGCCATGGTTAACTACATGCTGTGAGTTTGGCCCTACTCGTGGCCTCTCTAGCTCGGCTCCCCTGTAGGGTATACCCATGCTGTAGTGCCGAGCTAGGGCACTCTAGAGGGAGTACGGGTTTTACCCTCTCCAATTGCTCCCCAGCTCTGACCAATACTGTTGTGGTGATGTTCAGAGCTTTCACCAAGCGAACTTGTGATTGGTTGGGCCTGTCACTTAGGTCTGACCCTCCACATGGCCTCTCCCCTCGCGTTGGGGGCACAATTACTTTTCATTTAATGCGACGTGAAGCACCTTTTACATCCGATAAGACCAAAGGACGGTTTAGGGGATATTCATGCGCGTTGCACCCCCTTTTCCCCTCGATTTTCGTGCGTGGCCATCATTGCATCGTTTCAAAGTATCCAAAAAGCCTCATTTTCCCCCTCACTTGCACATTTCGTTCCAGAGAAAAGAGAGAGAGAAACCGAGCCTCGACATTTGCTCCGCTCTCAAGCTTCAAGTCTGCCTCTACTCCGTTTTCCATTGCCGAAAAAACTCCCTAGGAGAGCCCTTATTGCTTGTAAGTCCCCAATCTTCGTTGTTATCGCTTTCTTAGGGCTCCTGTCTTTTCCGTTCCCCCTTGTGCCTAGGGTTCCATCACCATGGTTAAGCAATTAAGTCTGGTAAACAGCCCTGAAAAAATGGCAGCGTTCCGGCGGGATTATAATATTCCCGCCGATGTCTACCTTAGTACTCCAGGTCCCAATACTCTGCCGGAATACGATCAAGCCGACGGAAGGATTCATATCCCTATCATTTTTATTACGAAAGGCGGTCTGAAATTCCCACTCGACCCCTTCCTCTGCGAGGTCTGTGAGCAATGTAGGCTAAGCCCTATTCAAATGTGCACGAATTTTGTTCGTGTCGTTTTGGGAGTAGTCGCCCTTAACAGGGTTATTAACTTCAATTTAGGATGGTACGACATCCTAAGGATGTACTCCGTCGTTCCTACCGCCGACGGCACATACTACCTCAAGGCGAGGAAGAAAGAACAACAACTGATCACGGACCTCCCCAACTCAGCGAGAGGAAAACAAGTTGATTACCTCGTGGTGACTGGGGGTTGGATGCCAACGACCCCTGAAGGCAACCCTATCCCTTGGAGGATTCCACTGCCTGGCACGGGTCCACGTTAGTCCTTTTCCTTGTTCGCCTTGTCTTTCGATGTCTGGATTTGTGTTTCCTGTATTTTTTTCATAATGGTGTTCATATTGTTTCATGTTGCAGCAGAAAACTTAAGTGCGAGTTACAACCTCGACCGCAGCGAGCTTCACCCCGACCAAATTGCTTAAGCACTCCTGTTCGACTGCTTCGACCCCGTCCCCGTAGGACTTGGACGAGCTGCGCACGTATTGCTCGGCTACACTATGACATATTGGGGCGGAGTCAGACGAGAAGGTGACCATCGCTCTCGCCGCCCGTGGCCTCCCGCACATCCGGTCATCCTCTCCAGTACCCCTGCCGAGCTCGGTCGACGTCGGCAAAGAAGAAGGAATCCCGTCCCAAGCCAGCAACAAGTGACCGTTGCTCATAGGGAAGAGATTGTCACAGCAATCCCCATCATTACCAGGCGTTCAGAGGCAAGCACATCTGGGAGGAGCCCCGACGGTGACATACTCAAAGAAGTCGACGACTACCATAGCTCGTCTTCATCGCTCGGGTACTCGCCATCCCCTGGACCTTCTCTTAATCCCCTACCACCAATCATGCCGATACAACCGATCAACCTCCTGGACATTCTCGACCTCGACGACCAACCACCAGCGATCCCTGCATGCCCCCAGGGTTTGAGACCAACACCACGCCTCATCCTCAAGACATCGTGGACCTCACTGTGAGGCAACAAGAAAAAAGACCACTGGAGGTAGGCTCCTCGCCTCCGCTTCAGCCACCTTCCTCGAGACAATGCACCGAGCCTTCTACTCGTCGACAAGCCCGCAGCGCAGCTCCTTCCCCTTGGGTTCTGGTCCTAGCTCGCCCAGATGGAGCTCTTTTGACCAGGGAAGATAGCATTAGCTCGCCAGAGAATGCCTTCGTTGTGGCTCAAGCCGTCATGCTCCCCATAGACATGGAGAAGGAGAGGGGGAGCTCATACGACAAGCTACTGAAGACGGGTCTTCAATCAAGCATCAAGGTAAGAACTGGCTTCTCTTATTTACTGTTAGCCCTTCATCTTGTCATCACATTGCACTTAACTGTATTGCTCGTTGTGTTCGTGCCGCGCAGGGGATGCAAAAAATGATTGCTGGGATCGAGCGGGCACGGGACAGCGAAAAAGACCTCAAGAAGGGGATCACCGTGCTGTCCAAAAGGGCAGAAAAAGCCGAGAAGGACAGCATATATCATGCAGACCTTTGGAGGGATGCCAACAAAGAAAATAAAGAGCTAAAGGCCCAACTTGAAGCTCTCAAGAGCCAAGCGGAGGAGAACGAGTTGGCCCTTCGCCATGAACTGGAGCAAACACAGGAGGCTGTGAGTGGTGCTCATGTTAGGGGCGTGCTGGAAGCCACTCAAAGCTACGTGGGCCAGATGCCCACTATCAAGAGGACCATCTGGAATGCTTGCTGGGAGAAGTGTCTCGCCGTGTTGGGGGTTCCTAAAGACTCCCCACATTGGGTGAACAGGCACTTCCCTGGTCAGCCCCCCGTAGCCGCGCATGGTGATCAGCCTCTTCCTGCTCAGGCCTCCCTTTCTCCTCTCAGCGTTACTCCAGACGCCGACCAAAGGAGGGTGATGGTAGTACGGGAATTGTGGAGGAACCCAATGCTGATCCCAAGGACCCATCTGAGCCAGTTGATGGTGAGAACGCTGATTAAGCTTTTCCTTTTGCCCGCTTGCGTGGCGTATGTCGGCCGCTTGTGGCTTTCTAAACAATATTGTACTCCTGCTAGTATGTTTAAATTACGGGGCTAAGTTCGTTTGTACTGATCTATGAATTAAAACCAAGTTAAGTTCTCCTTTCTTCGTAGGTGAACTAGGTATGCTCGTACTTAGCAAATATTCGTTTGCAACTATGCAATTATTCATGTGCCACTTAAGTGTATTCATACTTAGGTGGAATCGACCAAGTATTCGTTTGGTATTTAAGCATATTCGTGCTTAACGTAAGCCAGACAAATATTCGTTTGCGATATTCTAAGTCGTTCGCGTACTTAGAAAACACCAGGCAAGTATTCATTTGCAACTAAGTATATTCGTACTTAGAAAAAACCCACCAATTACTCGTTTGGTACTAAGCATATTCGTGCTTAGAAAACATATTGCAAGTTTCGTTTGCAATTACCTAAGTGTTCTCGTACTTAGGAAAAAACTAACCAATTGCTCATTTGGTATTAAGCATATTCGTGCTTAGAAAACATATTGCAAGTTTCGTTTGCAATTTGTCAAAACCTATGGGTGTTAAGTGCGGCATATACGTACTCCTCCCCAATATGGTTGGAGCATCTTCGTGCTCATCCATATTTTCAAAACACAACAAACATCGATGGACGCAAAAACGAGATTGTATTCATAATCCGATCAGGTAATGCCCGTGAAATAATTGTGTCAATAAAATCTGACAATAAAACTAAGGGTACCGTCTCGTGGGGCCTTATTTATTTCATGAAAGAAAGCAAAAACAAAAAAAGGTTGTGACTGTATTCGTAGTCACCACTTGCTATTGATAAAATCTACGGAGGTTCTGCACATTCCATGGTCGTGGAACTGCGCAACCGTCCAGGTCGGCCAATCTGTATGCTCCAATTCGTGCTATGCCAGTAATCTTGTACGGGCCTTCCCAGTTTGGCCCAAGCTTCCCATCGGAAGAAACCTTGGTGTTGGCCAGTACTTTCCTTAAGACGAGGTCTCCCACCTTGAATTCCCGAGGCTGGACCTTTTTGTTATAACTTCTCCTCAACTGCTCTTGGTAGGCTGCCAAAGTTATCAATGCTCGTTCCCTTTTCTCCTCCGCTAAGTCGAGTTGGTCGGCTAGGGCTTGGTCGTTGCCCCTGACTCAACCAAAGCGGTGCGGTTGGTCGATAGACCCACCTCCAACGGGATTACTGCCTCCGTGCCATAAGCCAGGGAATAAGGAGTCTCTCCCGTAGACCTCCTCAGCGTAGTCCTGTAGGCCCAAAGTACTATGGGCAGCTCGTCGGGCCACTTTCCCTTCTTGCTTTTCAGCCTCTTTTTCAGGCTCTTTAGGATTGATTTGTTGGAAGCTTCGGTTTGACCATTGCTCTGGGGGTAAGCCGGAGTGGAGTAGTAGTTTCGGATGTCATACTGTGCACAGAAAGCCTTGAACTTGTTTCCAAACTGTGACCCATTATCCGAAATTATGGAGTAAGGAACTCTAAACCACGTAATGATTTTACTGCAAACAAACTTTTCCACCATGGCTTCCGTGATTTTTGCCAAGGCCTCACCCTCAATCCACTTAGTAAAGTAGTCTGTGCCAATTAGGAGAAATTTTCGTTTCCCTGTTGCCATGGGGAGAGGACCCACGATATCCAACCCCCACTGCGCAAACGGCCATGGACTAGTAAGTGGCAAGAGGTCTTCCGCCGGTGCTCGAATCAAAGGTGAGTACCTTTGGCATTTTTCACACTTCTTGACGAAGAGCTTTGCATCCTCCTGTATGTATGGCCACCAATACCCTTGCGAAATTGCTCGGTGGGCGATGGACCATGCTCCAGTGTGGCCGCCACACGTTCCCGCATGTATCTCGTGTAAGAACTTTTGTACCATTGCAGGGTGCACACACAACAAATAAGGGCCTAAATAAGATTTGCGATAAAGCTTACCTTCTGGGGAAAGCCAAAATCTGGCTGTCTTGACCTTTATCTTGTGTGCTTCCCTCTTGTCCTCTGGTAACGTTCCATCCCTTAGGTAGGTAACAATTGGGTCCATCCAGCTCGGCCCAAGATCAGTCTCCATCACCGACTCTACAAACCTGCCGATGCTCAGCTCACCGAGGTATTCCACGATTACCGACCTTTTAAACTCTTTTTGTACTGCTGATCCTAGGCAAGCAAGTGAATCTGCATGTGCGTTCTGGCCCGAGCTAATTTGCTGGATATGGACGCCTTCAAATGTATCCAACAAGTCCTTGGCTGCTTCCACATAAGCTGCCATTCTTTCACTCCTTGCGGTGTATTCCCCTGATAATTGATTTACCACCAGTTGAGAGTCACAAAATATTCTCAACTTATGGATTTGTAGCTCTCGAGCGTTCCTAAGGCCTGCGAGCAAGGCCTCGTATTCAGCAACATTGTTCGTTGCGCTGAACCCGAATCTTACCGCTTGCTCCAGGATCAAACCCTCAGGGGAGATAAGTACAATACCTGCCCCCGCTCTTTTGTTGTATGATGAGCCATCAACAAAGAGCCTCCACTCTGTTGGGTCCTGGTCGGCACTTGTTATGGGCATCTCGGGCCTTGACTCCTTCTCGTGAAGTGGAGGTGGCGGTGCCACCCGTGGTGAGAACTTTGCCACAAAGTCTGCCAAGACCTGCCCTTTTATGGCCATTCTGGGCTGATAATCTAGGTGATACTGACTCAGCTCTACGGACCACTTTGAGATCCTTCCAGATAAGTCCGCCCGCTGAAGTATTGCCCTTAGCGGGTACTCAGTGTACACCGTGATTGGATGAGCTAGGAAGTAGTGTGGCAGCTTTCTTGAAGATACCACCAAGGCATACACCAACTTCTCCAATGGCAAATACCTTGTCTCTGCCTCCAGTAGTACCTTGCTTACAAAGTAGATAGGCGTTTGCTCGGTCCCCCTCTCTCGTAGGAGTGTCGAGCTAACAGCGTGCTCAGATACCGCTAAATACAGTATAAGTGGCTCCCCAGTGTCTGAAGATGAGAGCAAAGGTGGGGAGGACAAGTACGTTTTTAGCTCCACAAACGCCTGCTCTTGCTCGGCTCCCCACTCATACCCTTCTTGCTTTTTCAACAACTGAAATTAGGGCCTGCACCTATCAGAGGACTTGTTGATGAACCGATTCAGTGATGCTGCCATCCCTATTAACTTCTGGACTTCCTTCGTAGTCCTGGGACTCTCAAGACTCCTCAAGGTGGTAATTTGATCGAGGTTGGCCTCTTTTCCTCTCCTGGTCACCAAGTGACCCAAGAACTTCCCAGAGCTGACCCCAAAAGCACACTTTGAGGCATTTAATTTCAACTTATACCTTCTCAATATGTCAAATGTCTCCTTTAGATCGGCCAGATGTCCTTGCTTTGCCTTGCTTTTTACCACCATGTCGTCTATGTAGACCTCCATGGTTTTACCCAGCTGCTCTTTAAACATAATGGTGGCCAAGCGTTGGTATGTCGCTCCTGCGTTTCTCAGCCCGAAGGGCATGACCTTATAGCAGTATAGACCTCTAGGAGACATAAAAGAAGTCTTCTCTTGATCGGGCTCATACATGGCTATTTGATGGTATCCCCGGTATGCGTCAAGGAAACTCATCCTTTCATAGCCTGCTGTTGAATCCACTAGCTGGTCAATCCTGGGGAGGGGAAAGCTGTCTTTTGGACATGCTTTGTTGAGGCTGGTGAAATCCACACAGACCCTCCACTTCCCATTCTTCTTTTTGACCACAACAGTGTTGGCCAGCCATTCTAGGTAGTACACCTCGTTTATTGCATCTGCTTCGAGCAGCCTGTCAACTTCTTCGATCACAGCGTCTGCGTGCTGTGGTGCCGATCTCCTCCTCTTCTGAATTACTGGCTTGTGTTGTGGGTCTACATTCAAGTGGTGACAGATGACCTCGGGGTCAATTCCTGGCATCTCTTGTGGCGTCCAAGCAAAAACATCCATGTGGTCCTTTAGGAAGTCCACTAATTCTTTCTCATCTTGCTCGGTTAAGTTTTCGCCGATCAAGAAGTACCTCTCCTGGTCGCTTTCGTCGACCTGCACCTTCTTCAATCCTTCCACCACTTTCTGGTTTGGGTCCCCCCCCCCCCCCTCCCACCACCACGTCTTCCAAGGTCGGCTGATCGGGTACCTCCACAGTTTGCACGTGCTGAGGTTTCGGTGCTCCTTTCAAGATCATATTGAAACATTGATCAACCACCTTCTGGTCTCCCCTGATCATTTCGATGCCATCCGGCCCCGGGAATTTGATCTTCTGGTGGTAGGTGGATGGTATTGCCTTCATCTTGTGCATCCATGTCCTGCCTATAATCATGTTATAGGTGGACGGAACATCTACTACCAGGAAATCAGTCTTGAGCACAGTGGATCCTGCTCATACTGGTAAGGTTACCTTCCCCAATGGCCACACCGGGTGCGAGCTAAAGCCCACAATTGGCGTTAAGCTCTTCTTGAGACTCTCGACGGGTAGGTTCATCTTCCTGAAAGTGATGTAGTACATGATCTCGGTGCTCGCCCCCTGGTCGACCAAAATCTTCTCCACGTCATATTCCCCTATTCGTAGGGTTATGACCAAAGCGTTGTTGTGTGGAAGAGTGACTCCCTCCAAGTCTTTATCGGAAAAAGTTATGGGAAGCTCCACTACTTCCTCTTCCCTTTTTCGCTTCAGGCCGAGCTTCAGCGCCTCTTGTGAACCGTTCAGTCGGCGTATATGCCGAACTTCGTTGCCTGTGTAGGGGGTCACGAGTCCATGTATCATATGGACGGTCCCCTT
Organism: Gaultheria prostrata; assembly: GCA_036023075.1. Taxonomy (NCBI): domain Eukaryota; kingdom Viridiplantae; phylum Streptophyta; class Magnoliopsida; order Ericales; family Ericaceae; genus Gaultheria; species Gaultheria prostrata. The sequence goes on from JAXBDA010005839.1 coordinate 22,048, forward strand.
TGGCGGCTTATCACAATCCAAATCCTCGTTTTGCTCGATGCATTGCTGCTCGTCTGCCAAGAATTCTTTTAGGTGCCTATGGCCACCTGCTCGTCCAAAAACTTTTTATACTCCCCGCAGTTATAGACACCCCGATTTTGCACCCGAGATACACGCAAGCATTCCCGATGATGAAAGGACCAATGATATTTACCTTGAGGACCGGAACAAGGCTTGAACTTGACAAACCTTTCAAACATCCACCAAAACCCACCAAAAGCCTCCTCAAAACAAACCCAAGCCTACACCATCTTTTAATACATTCAAAACCCTCTTTATCGATATATAATACGTCTAATCCGTTTTGAAATGAGGGAGATGCGCGCGTTTCACTAAAAAGACCCATTTTCCCGACCTCTTGAGGGTAAAATGGTCACACACTTACATGTACAAATAATTTGGCATTGAGACCACTTGGGTTAGAAAGAAGACTCGACCACCTTTCCAACGCTTCAAACCACGCCTAAATCGGAGTTCGGTAGCACCCGGCACAGCCCCGCGAAGTTTGGACAGTTCTGCACCCCACCTTGGGCGCCCAAGGTCACCTTGAGCGCCCACCCTCACCTTGGGCACCCAAGGTGCACACCATTCAGTTAGAGGCAGTGGGTGTAATGATGAGATTCTACTACAAGAGGAGCGTATGTTCCCCCCCAAACACGTTCAAAACCCATACAATTACCCCTAAACCCCTTCCCTAATAACACCCCAAGGCCAATTCAAAATCAAATCCATTTCCCTCTCATTCTCTCTCTATATATACCCCCTCCCTCACTCTC
>JAXBDA010005840.1:0-22862 GCA_036023075.1 Gaultheria prostrata
CTCCTCGCCCGTGGACGTACCTCAATCTTGGGGGAACCACGTAAATCTCTGTGTCGTGTGATTGCTTGTTGATTTGGTTTGTTTTCTCATTACTTTATCGCGTTCATAGCGTGCGTTTTACAACACTAGGGGTGCAAGCTAGCAACGGCCCGGATCTCTCACACCTCCCAATTATCGCTTCGAAATTGTGTTATTATTAGAAGATAAAGATTATATTATATTTTTAATTTATGAATACATGTGATTTAAGTATTTAACCTATAATTTAAGAGTTTTGTGTTCGCCGCTCACAACCACCGAAGTGATAATTCAAGTGGGAAAGAAGCAAACATGAGGTTATTCCTCTCCATCGGTCATGAGTTCAATATTAATTGGGACTAGATAGTTGAGAAATTGGCTCTAATTTAACTTGCATTTCAGTGAGTTTTGGTGGTGAAGCATGCGACGTGGTGATTGATCAATATTCTCTCCAACCGGCCGAGTCAGCTATGACTTGAGTTTAAACATTAATACAATATCTAACCCACTTTTTTCCCCAAGGGGAAAAATAAGAAGTTGAGTCACAAAGTTGCATGTGGCCACACTCTGACACCTCTTTCAATATTTCACTTATAAATTTACCTACTGGACAGTATAATTCGTAATTCTTTCTGTACAAGTATATAGTATATACAGTATATTTTACTCAGCGCCTTCAAAATTTTCACGAGTCCACGCAAATCCGATGCTGTTTGTGCGGTTCGCATGTGTACAGCCCACATGAACTACAAGAAGACTTGGACCGGAGATATATGCCCCGATGATCAGAGCTGGCAATGATCGGCGCATAATAATAAGAAGAAAAAAAACAGAATCGGATACTATGTGACATTTTTTATGCAAGTGGATGGTGAGATTGATTTTCCAGAATTAATCGAGATTTGCGTAAGCTAGTCGGAATACCCGAGTTATAGAAAATAAAGAGAGAACGGTTACGTGGGCCACCAATTGTCAATGAACTAGTGAAAATGCGACCGGAAATGTATAGGAAAATAATAATAAGAAAAAAAGAAAACAGTGAGGAATTAAAATGTGGTTACGATCCATCAACATGGAAACGGAATGCTAGAGAGGGAGAGAGAGACTGTAATTTCGTTACAAATAATATTCCATTGAAACAGTACCCCTTTTGTTTTCTCGATTTCCAACCATTCCCCTCACCTGCAGAAATTGCCCCACCATTTCATCCCTGCAAACTGCAACCACACTTCTCTCACCTCCATTCTTTTTTTATTCGATAATACAGGGTGTCCTAAATCAGTTTGTTCATACATCGAATTAATTCCCACCTCTTTCACACGCATATAAGCAGTTGATGCGGCACAAAGAATACTGACGAGTAAAATCTTACGAAAAAGCAAGCTTCTAAGTCACGAGGCAAGACCACCGGGCCAATCTTGTAGTCCTCTCTCTCTCTCTCTCCATACCTAAAAAGACATAGTATAAGTTTTCCCTTTTCACTAACTTTTCCTTCAAACCTTCATCCCAAGAAAACCCCCCTCTGTTTTTCCTTCTATGAATCCCTCTTTTCCTCCATCTTTTTGCTGACTACTTCTCAATAGCCTCTCCTCCTACCTAGTATAACCTAAGCTACTCAAAAAAGCCTATCCTCCATGCAAATCATAAGCCACTCATGACTTGAAAATGTCTTTTAGTATTCCATTCCTCACTTGTCTTTCCACTTCTCTCTCTATATATCTGACTCACTCAACAAACTCACTCACTTAACTCAACTCATGTTCCTGAGTTCAAACAACTCAATGACAACAGCTACACCTGATCTGTCGCTTCAGATCAGCCCACCAGCCATTTCAGACTTCGAGATTAAACAAATGGGCTGTGAGTTTTTTCCTAACAAGTCATACTACTACTACCACAGTACTACTGATCAAAGGAGCTCAACGACGACGACGACGACCGAGTCTGGTAGCAGCGGCGGCGGAAGCGATCTGAGCCATGAAAATGGATTTATCAATCACGGGCCTGTTGTTGAGATTGAACCCACGTTGAGTTTAGGGTTTGATCATCACTTGGCAGGTTTGAATGATCCTCTGCGGCCGAGAAACTTTCATCAACAACATCACTATCATCATCGTAGCCAGGGATTCCAACCTCAAATCTACGGCCGTGATTTCAAGAGGAATTCGAGGATGGTTAGCGGCGTTAGGAAGAGCGTTAGAGCTCCCAGAATGAGGTGGACTTCTACTCTCCATGCCCACTTCGTTCACGCCATTCAGCTCCTTGGCGGCCATGAAAGTAAGTTACAAGAACTATGGTTATGGTCTGTTAAGTATGTAGGATTCCAGTCCCCTGCCACATCTCGATGCACCCTTGTCGAGTTTCTTCAATATTTTGAATAATTTTACAATTTAAAAAAAAAAAACCAAGATGTTGAACTTAGGACACCATCAATGTAGTCCATTTTCATCAGTATCCCTGGCTACGTATCACGATACCAAGATGTAAAACTTGGTATCATGATACTGAACGATATCAGACGGTATCTGTCGATAGATTGATAAATATACGACCCAAAAACTTGGTTTAAAAAAAAAAAAATCCAGATGGCTTGGAGGTAGGATTTGTATTTGCGAATTACAGTAGTAGAAGTATCTTCGAACCTCTCTCAATGCATTTCTTTTCCTATTGTACTTATTTTATAATTGGGATTAATGAAATCTTTCTTTGATGTTCAAAAAACCTTGATACGCATGGGCCGAAATAGATATTGATCACATTTTGAATGCCATTTTAAGTATTGGTATGTTTTGGAGTTTAGACATACTAGATAGCTTATCTAATATGTTTATCCTCTATCCAAACATGACAGGAGCAACACCAAAATCAGTATTGGAGTTGATGAATGTGAAGGATCTAACCCTAGCTCACGTGAAGAGTCACTTACAGGTGGGCCTTATGAATTTCTTCTGTGTTTAATGATCAATACTGTTTTTGAACTTGTGAACAAGATTCATATTTCTTTGTGAGTTTAATCAATACTGTTTTTGAACATGTGAACAAGATTTATATTTCTCTGTGACGATCCTAGTTTTTTTGTTCTATGATTTTAGTGTTTAATAGTTGGGGATACTAGTGACGGACGCAGGATTTGAGTGTTGGTTGGGCGAACACTATAATGAAAATTTATTGGGCAGACAAACCTATATAGTCATATTTTTTTAAAAAAATTACTATTATATTTATAAGAAAATTTTGAAACTTGCGCAGAGCAGTTGCCAAGCTAGCCCACCCTTGTGTATATTCTTCGAGAAAAATTTGTGTGCCGAACAGGTACCGCAACATGGTATCCAAAAGAGTACTGTCCGAGCCCGTCCTTGCGTATGTTCTTGGGGGTTAGAGAGTACAACAGTTAGAAGACAAAAGGGCATCTAGAGGGGTAATCTTAGAAATGTGGACTATGTGTACTAAAGTTTCCTAATGGGAATCATTCAAAGAGGGCACATGATTGGTGTGAAGACAGGGTTCTAATCTCGTTGGGATATGCTATTCTTACGTTGTGATGCTGTTGCGATCTTGTCCCTTTTAATCTCTTGTATTATAACTTTTGCTTACTAAATAACATTTTTTGGCTGTTCAAAAAAATGTAAATTATTCATGCAGATGTATAGAACAGTGAAGAGCACTGACAAAGGAACAGGTAATTTCCCCATTTCTATTTCCAACTTCCATTATTTCACTTTTGTGTTTAAAAAAAAGGAGTAGTACAATACATGAAAACTTTCCCGAAACGGTCCAGGAAAGGGAAATCAACACATGAATCTGGGCCATTGATTTCTTTTTCCTGGACCGTTTCGGGGAAAGTTTTCATGTATTGTAACATATTTTCGAAAAAATAGTGCTAGCATTTTTACTCTCTATATCTCTACTGATCAGTCCAAGTGAATTATTTAATTTGTGGGTCTTAGGTGAAGGGCAATTGATGAAGGAAACAGGTGGTATAATTGATGTTGAGGAGGAGGCAAGATTGTCTTGTGAGAAAGCTGAACCAAACCCTTCTTATTCTCTCAACCCATCACCACCACCATTGCTTCAAATGGCCCAAAGGTGAGTGGATTGTTTCAGACACTCCATGTCTATTTTTGTTGTTTCTTTTGCTTTATTGACAAAGTACATGTACTGGTTTTTTCCATAATTATAACTTGGAAAGAAAAGTACTGTATCATGAAGGCATCTAATGAATGCAAACCTAAAATACTACTACCAGTTGTTTTAGGGCATCTAGTGAATGCAAACATATATGTGCAAACAAAAAATACTAAGTGGTTTTGTGAAACGTCGCTAGTGGACGATTTGAAAATTCATAGGTCTTTAGGTTCGAAACCTTAAGTGTTTTTAGATTTTGCGGGGTTAGTTGATAAGAAAGTTTGATTTGAAGTGAGCCTTGCAGTAGACGGTGAAATTTTCGCTCATAATTAGTCTATGTGTACAAACCTTGAGTTACCCAAAACAAATCACGCTAATGAATATAAACGTATATGCACACCAATCATGGAAGGGATACGCACTTAGGATGGAAGATATCACACATTTTCAATGGTGCAGTAGTTTGTACTGCGCGCTACAGAAATGTGAATATGTATAAGAGTTTTTCCAAGAATTTGCGAGTGTCCTTTTTGAAATATTTTGGTTTTATTTGCTAAATATGATTCATCATAGGTATATCCTTTTAGCTCATCATGGTGAATCTTAGCCACACACTTCATGTTCATCATTAAAATTTTGATTTCTATTTTTTGTTTTATTAACAATAGCCATCAAAGTTTTTATTATCATCCGGTTTGTATCAAGTTTTTGGCTTTCACACCTTTCACCCAAATACGGAGTAGCAAGAATGAAAACTGCGCCTGAATCAGCCGATTTATGATACATCTCCTATTTTATTTATCTTCGTTTCACATTATAAAGCGGATACTACTACATTATTATTTCTGATGCTCGATCTTTTTTGAAACCTAATCCATTTAAAACGTATTCCTCACTACTTCTATTAACATTGAGACCCGTTATGATTACATGTTTCGGTATAATTCTTAAATTAAGACTATAGAGATTAACAAGATCTTAGTCCTCTAATCAAACATTAGAGAATGTACAAATCTCGATGTATTCCAAAAGTCAACCTCATACCTCTGAAGCATCTCTATGTCATTAATGAAACAAGAAGTATTTAATCTTGTAAAAGGTGGCCGCTACCTAGCTAGATTGTGTTTGACTTTGTTCATGGACGGCTAAGCCATTGTGTGAATTGGTTGTAATTACCCTTTGATACCGGTTCCTTAATGTTGGTCCACTGTTTCTTTTTTGACCGTCTCAAAATTGATGTCCATTCGTGAAAACACGGGCCATATATAATTTGGCAAAAATTTCCATTTTTTGCCCTTCTTGTTTGAGCAAAGGCAAAGTTTGACTTTTTGTTTTACCACATTCAAATTCAAATTCCAGCGTCTCACTTTGTCAAGTTAAATTCAAAATTCACATAGTTCACTTTTAGTACTGGTATATAGGAATTTAAAGTTAAACATTATATAGTACTACTATTATTATCTCTAAAAAATGTTAGAATCCTAAAGTGGGACTAACATTAAGTAACAGAGAGAGTATATACTTAAAACAATGCCCACAAAATTATCTGTAAATTAACAGGTGGTGGTGCCGTCAATACGGGGCGTGTCTTGAGTCTAAGAAATTAAGCCAAATAGTTCGAGTCGTTGAACTTAATGAGTAAAATATCTTTGAAAAATAAGTGAGTGGGATATATGTATCGATAACTCAGTGAATGAAGAACATTATTCTAGAAAAGATGGGCTGCACATATGATTCAAAATATGCACGTCAAAATAAATTTCTTCCAATCATATGCGGTTCTTATTGTCCGATCAACTTGATTTGAATGGTTTAGATCTAATTTTTAAATATGAGCCTTATAATGAAGGCACAACAGGGAGTGCTGTCCTTAGCTAGGGACACTAGCCCACCAAGTCCTGTTTCCATCTTAACAATTAAACTTGACCTAGTTTGAAAATCACTCTTTGAAGTTAGTATTAAGAAAGTATTTTACAAAACTTATTCTGAGAATTGAAGATCAATGAAAACATGGCCCTATACCGTCTTTTTTGGAACATCTTCATTCCCGATTCTTCTTTAATAATTCGTCTCTCCTGAATTTTTTTCCAGAGCTTCGTGGTCATCGTCAATGGAAAGAAATGCCTGGAGCCACTCGAATCATGAAAATGCATTAAGTTACTCTCATTTTGGAGAAAATGATGCCAAGGTAAGCATGATTGACTAGACCAAATATGTACATTCACACAATTTTAGACCTATGCATGTAACGACTAATATATATGCTAATCAATGGTATTTTTATTTTTCTCTAGGTGGATGGAATTGACGGAGCCCTCCACGTGGCGGACACGGAAAAACAAAGGTTGGAAAGTACCGAGTTGTCGTCTTCCGATAGGTTGCTTAATTTAGAGATCAGTCTTGGGAGGCCGAATTGGCAAATGGACTATGCTGACTCCTCAAATGTCCTTCTCAAGTGTTAATTAAGTAGTCACTAGCAACTAACTCAACCATCCATAATGTTCATGTATTTGTTCCACGTTGGTAAAATTTTGTCTGAGACAATATTACAAGGAAGTCCATGATCATGCTGTCGTTCTTCTAATTGATTTGCCCAAAATGTCTCAGAAACGTAGTAATTGGGAAAAACAAAAGGCAAAACTTATGTTTTGCTGTTGATATTCATTCTAGACATGTGGGACTCCCATGGCGGCAAGTATTATGAAATCTGGAACTGGAACACAGGATTTTTCTCTATTTCTTTGGATGCTTTCGACGAAGGGCGTAGCCAGAAATAACCACTAATCTGGGCACAACGAAGGCACAAACTCACAATAAGTGTCACAATAGTTTGGAAATTTGCTAGACATGGTTGCGCATCTTTCCAATGCTGTGTTTTCCCCACATATTTCGGCATGTCGTTTTTATGAATTGATGTTGGCTATATCACAAATTCTTCGTGCAGTTCACAAACAGAGGAGAAACTCTTAGCTTAGGTTAAAAACAAGAGTTAAATTTAAAGCTGGTGGTTAAAATACCCCAAAAAAAAAAAAATCCAGTGAGGGCAAGGATCCGCCATTGGATGCTTTCGATAACTGGATGTTAGGGTCAATCTTGTTCTCACCTCGAATAATTTCAGAGCCCTGAAGTTAATGACCATACAAACTCTCCAGTGGCCCCAAGGTTTGTGGAAGTAATGTTGTAGTTGACAACATTAACGGAAGTTGATCCTCTCCGGTAACAGTTCCAGACAGTTATTAGAGTAGTCTCGCCTCGCATGATCCATTGGAAATTAATATACTCCCTCCGTCCGGATTTATTGATCCGTTTTGGGGATTCCAACTTTTTTTCCATTATTTTTTTTCCACTACTTTTTTCATACTTTACTCTTTAACTTTTGAAAATGGACAAGCATTTTCAGACTTGAAAAAATATGTTTATAGACTAACAAATCCGGACGGAGGGATTAATATTTTGAGGATTTAATTGTCAAAAATCTAATGTACAAACCATTAATACTTCGGTATTTGAAAGGACAGGAGAATATATGGCAACAGGATGGTGAAAATTATGGCAACCAAATCATGGTCCATGTTAAAGTAAAATGATGGTGTCTGAGTCGGCTTGTGGGTCAAGTGCCTGCAGGAATACTGATGGTTTGGGTCTCCAATGTCAAACAAGTCATGATTTTTAGGTGGTCTCAATCTGAATTGTCTGGAACAATGGGGTCGTATTGGATGGTAATTTAAGGCTCATGCAAAGTACTGTTCAGATAATAATCATTTCACGATGAGCTCGCTTGATGTGATATCAAGATAATACTTCAGTCCAAGCTGTAAAAATGATTTGTGGAATTAATGTTCTAGTTGACCAAATTAATGCGGAAGTGGATCCTCTTCGGTAATAGTTCCAGACAGTTATTAGAGCGATCTCAATAACGTGGGTGCTACAAAAAATATCTAGTATTGAATAAGAAGAGGGTATAAAAGTTACATCGGCTATTACGTATAACAAGTAAGGTTTACATTATTAATTTTCATAGTAATCCTCCTTAAAGTCGAACCTCGAATAGGCAGCGCAACTCAATCTAAATCGAATGATGATTCCAATAGGAGATATTTTTTGTTCATGTCCATGTGGATTGAAGATACTATTGGAGTTGCGACAACCTTCTCCTCCTGTTCATCAAGTCGAACCTCATTCTTCTGCAGTTGATGTTCCCGATTAGCCTCACTCTTCAGGCCAGTAGCTTTGTTCAGCTTCTTCTGCTTTTTATCATTCGTCATTCCTAATCTATTATATGGGGAGGGGGAAATGTGACTCGATCCCGGAATACAGTGTGAGACATTCAAGAGCTCTACCGCATGAGCTAACCACCACTTGCAAAAAAGTTCTTAGTTATTCGATGGCGGAAAATTTCTCATGAAAAGCTAAAAAGAACCTCAATAGTAAAGATTTTGACTTTCGAAAAACCTGGTATCCAACAATTGTATTTGTAAATTGAATAATTTTGCGTACTAATAATGGAATCATTCTCTGAACCGTTATTTCAATCTCTAAACTGTCAGCAGCCTCTCTCTGAGGAGACCAAAGGGTTCGTATCTCTCAGAAAAAAAAAAAACGAAGGATTTTCATTTAAATGTATATTATTTGAGGGTTCGTTCACAAAAAATTAAGACTGATCGATCTGATATTATTGTATCAAATTATCATCTCAAAATTGACCATCTTTTGCTGAATAAGTTGGTGGAATTAATGTAACAACGATTACCCAATCAAATAATTTTTTGAGAATGGTTTGAATTCCATAAATGCTTTTAACCTGTTTAAAAAAAAATCACTTACCAAAACAAAGAAAAAACAAAAAATCTGGGCCACCCTTTGCTATCTTACAGACCCAGCCTTTGCCGACTGAGTCCATTGAAAGTTTAAAATTTGACATCTGGGCTGTACTTTTCATGAGCAAAGCCCACTGATGGAGGATAGCCCTCCTCGACCCCCTGTACGGACGCGATCGGCAATTAGGACCCGTAGGCCCAATTGTCCCATGTAGATAATGCAAGTCGTTTATTTATTTAATTTTTATTTTTTTAACAGTTATTCTAAACGCGACACGGCCACCACCAAGTTGCGATTTGTTCACCCACGCAAAAAGAGGGCGTATGCAGTATCCACCTTATTATGGGCTCACCCCAAGTCTAATTTTTGAATCTTCGATATTCTGAATCATTCATTTTTTATGATTCGGATTTTTAGGTGATCTTGCAAAAGAAACTTAATTGATCTTCAGAATTTGCTTTTTTGCTTCTCACTAAGTCATGTATTAATTTAATTTGGGCTTTCTTTTCTACCCTTGCTATTGGTCTCCTTTAGGATACTTCAAACTCCATTACTGTTGCGAATTTGAAAAAATTATTTTTGAAATTTACTAACTTGCCTATACTTACATAAATTCACTTTTCGTAGAAATTTTACTCACACCTTATTTTTTCTCATTTCTCTCATTGAGACAACCAATAATCGACGATAACATGACCTATAATTAGTAAATGCTATTTTTTTAATAAAGACAAAAAGTATCCTTTTGCATTATTAAGCCAAAACCCCCCTTAATATCGTATGTGTTCTTTGCGGAAAATAAAATGTATTATAATACCTTTTTTTTTTCTCTGTTTTCTAAACCAACAAAAATACCAAGATTGTCAGCCGAAATAGTTAAATACTCCCTTATTCAAGCAATAACATTTATATATTCATAGGCTAGAAAGTAAGCAGATGTTTTATTCCAGCAATAACATTTATAAATTCATATATTTCCAGAAAGAAACAAAGGTGACTATAAAACTTAAAAAAAAGGCAATTATAAATTTGGTTTTCCTCAAAGAAATGAAAGGACAAAAAAGATAAATAAAAAAGAAAGTGTGCAAAATAGGAGGAGTCAAACACGTGGATATATAGGAAGGCAAAAAATTCCAGCAATAATTTTGATATATTCATATGTCAGAAAGAAACAAAAATATAATTATACTAGGAAAATTATATTTTATGGTTATCTACTAGACAAGCTATAATATCTTATGGTTATCTACTAGTCAAAATTAGATTTTTGCAATCACATTCTTGGCTTGAGGGGCAGGCTAGTACCCCTCCCTTTTATTAGGAGATATTATACTGGTTATCTTTTGATGCAAGAAAAATTACTTTTCTGCTTATAGAAGTCAAGTCAATGATTTCTACTATTATTAACTCAACATCACTTTCACCTGAATGCTAAAATTTTTATGAATCTGGAAATAAAAATGCTAAGCATCCCGAAAATTATTGTGAATGTGAAATCAATGGTTCCAATAAATATCCAAGTAAATCTGAACTACAGATTTTCTTTTCGGGGTACCTAGCATTGCTAATCTGGAAATAAGTTTCTGATTTTTTTCGAAAGTTTCAAACTTGGCAACTTCATTTGGTTGGACATGGGGATCTTATAGTGCAGGAGGGCACCGTGCACAGCACGGCCGTTCGATCATGTTTTGGATGACCTGGATATATTTTGATTTTTTAGGAAAATGATATGGGTACACCATTTTGTGCATCCCAAATGCACACTACCTTGATGTGGCAAATGATGAGAAGCCCATTTTTTGGGTGAACCCCACATTGGGCTTCTCCTCTTTTGCCACCTCAGGGGTGGTGTGCATTTGGGGTGCACAAGTGGTATACCCACAGCATTGTTGGATTTTTTACTGGTAAAAATAAATCATAATTAAATTACAATTGCCGAATGCATCCGGGCCGTCCAAAACATGATCGAACGGTCGTGCTGTGCATGGCACCCAGGCTCACAGCACCCACCCCTGGTCCATTATATATAAGGTTATAGTATGCAATCGAGTCGTCCATCTCTACAATTAATCGTTCAAATTTCAAAGAAATTTGTACTCCAGCATATCCCTCAAACACCAAACAGTTTGAAGTCACCCATCAAATTCTCTCTCTCTTCAAAGTTGGGGAATGTCGACCCTTAAGACCCTCACCCCTCGAATCTCAAAAGAACGAGTGCAAAGTAGAGAATTTCCCATCGATCAGGAGGAGTCAAAACAAGGTTTTAAATACCGGTTTTGCGATATGTAACGGTAACGGTGTTGGTAGTGTCGAACCTTACGTAACGGGAATCGGGTGTAGCGGTCGTGAATTTTTAAAAACCACTTTTTGAAAAAAATAATTTTAAATTGCTAAAATAACCCGTAACGGTCGAGTATTGGCCGTAAACTGGTCCGTGAATTAGATACGGATCGATACGTAACGGGAACCGGCCGATACGCATGCGATTTTTCCCTCTCATCGGTATACCGGGGTGTAACGGTATCGGAGAGGCCAAAAACTGTTACGTAACAGCCAATACGCTATGTAAAAGCCGGTATTTAAAATCATGCATGAGTCAAACACGTAGATATATAGGAAGACCAACAATTCATGTGCCAGAAAGAAACAAAAATATTTATACCAGACAAAATTACATTTTAGTAATCACATTCTTGGCTGGAGTGGCAGGCTACCCCTCCCTTTCTTTAGGAAATTAATTATACAGGATATCTTTTGATGCAAGAAAAAGTGGTCAATGATTTTTATTATTAACTCAACATCAATTTGACCCGTAAAAAGGGAATAAAAATGCGACCCGTAAACATGCTCGACATTTTTTGATTACTTATCCAGCACTCTGCTAATTAATTATTAATTAGGTCGTTTTAACCACAACACAAAACTAGTGGCAATTGTTGCTACGGAGTGCTCCAAGATCAAATATAGTAGTACACTACTATATTTTTATAACCGGATGTCCGGCTCAGTAGGGAGGGGGTGTTTGGCCCCTGCACTCCCCCTAATTGCTTTCATATTAGGCCTAGTTTGCCAATTAATAAAATGAGATAAAATGAGATTTTTCATTTTAGGTGAATTTTATGAAGGCGTGATAAAATTTTACATTGTTTCCCAAATGATAAAATCTAGTTTGATAAAATCTAGTTTTGGATAAAGAAAGGGGGATGGGTTTCACAAAAAAGAAAAAAAACAACTCTTTCAAGCTTTTATCATTTGAGAATTTTGATAAAATCTCAGATTTTATTTGATAAATCAATTGGTAAACTAGGCCTTAGTATATTTTGATTTTTTTTGTAAAATTATTGAAGAGTGGTCGCTGCAAATTAGGCAAAATTCGTAATTTTGCGTCCGCTCTGCAGGTCAACTTGTACACACCTTGACTAATTCGGGAACCCCGAAGATAACCATCGGGCATAAGCCCAACATCATGTTTTACTCATACGCATGCTCTATATAAAGCACAAATACATCCCACAACATTACCAAAAAAAAACTCCCACAACACCCACGGCCATGGAGTTCCTTTTCCCACACACGACCACTGCCATAGCCGGACTCATTCCTATACTACTTCTCCTTCTCTACTATTTCCTAGGCAAATCTAAAACTTCAAAACACATTCCACCACCCGAAGCTGGCGGCGCGTGGCCTATAATAGGCCACCTCCACCTCCTAACGCCCTCCCGGCTCCCCCACGTGACCTTGGGAGCCATGGCCGATAAATGCGGACCGATTTTCACCATCCGGCTCGGCTTGAAACGAGCTGTGGTGGCGAGTAATTGGGAAGTAGCCAAGGAATGTTTTACTACGTACGACACGTTTGTTACATCGCGGCCGAAATTTATATCCGCCGATCATCTCAGCTACAACGAGGCCATGTTCGGCTTCGCTCCGTATGGTGCTTATTGGCGTGAATTACGCAAGATAATCTCGGTGGAGTTGCTAGGGAGCCGCCGGCTCGTGTTGCTCAAGCACGTGCGGGTTTCTGAAACGGAGGACTCTATAAAAGAGCTTCATAAGCTTTGGGCAGAGGCCAAAACCAACTCAGGGTATTATTCGTAATTTTACAAAGTTAAAAAATTCTTCTCTTTTACGTGGAAAATTTGATTATTGTTTTCTGGGTTTATCTACTTGTTAATTTAATCCCCATAAAAGTAGACTGCGTTTGATCGGATATATCCAGCAACGTTTTAATGGTGGTAGCGGAAATGGTGTAGCTGTAGCGGGAGTATGGAATGATGTACGTAGCGGGAATCGGATGTCGTGTTTGTGATTTTTTTTTAAAATAATTTGTTGCCAAAGTATTTAAACCTGCTTAAGCGGTCGTGTAGCAGCCGTATTAGCCATGTAGCGGGCGAAAAATCAGATAAAAACCAATGTGTAGCCGGAATCAGGAGATCCGGGTGCATATTTTGTGTAGTGACGGTATAGTGGTACCTATTCGAAAATCGCTACGTAGTGGCCGATATGCTATGTAGCGACTGATATTTAAATCCTTGATATCTAGTCAACATAACTAGGTCTGTTGCTGTTTTGGTTAAATAATCTTCAAGGATAATTTTTTTTTTGCATTTGTTAGTTTTGCGTTAAATTTTTGTAGGTTATTAATTTTGCATTAAGTTTTTGGAGGATTCCACTCCATTTGAATCTTCGCAGCGAGCTAGCAAGGTTCTTTTCATGTAATCGATCGTATATGCGAAGGGTTTCATATTGATCCTCTTATCGTTCTAACAGGTATGTCTTGGTGGAAATGAAGCAGTGGTTTGCTGACTTGGCCATGAATGTGGTGGTAAGAATGGTTGCCGGTAAAAGGTACTTCGGTGTTGCTGCCGACAGTGATGAGGAGGAGGGGCGGCGTTGCCAGAAGGCATTTAGAAACTTCTTTCACTTTGTGGGACTATTTCTGGCGGCCGATGCCATTCCTTTTTTGCGGTGGTTAGACTTGGGTGGACACGAAAAGGCCATGAAAGAAACTTCCAAGGAAATGGATGATGTAATTTCCGGGTGGTTGGCGGAACATCGTCGGAGGAGAGAACCGGGTGGCGGTTATAAGGGTGATCAGGACTTCATGGACATCATGCTTTCAACTCTTGAAGGGACTGGTCTTGCTGGTTACGATGCGGACACTGTCAATAAGGCTACATGCTTGGTATGTATTCTCGCTGTCCCAAAATTTTAATCCATTTTCACTTTTAGATTCTTTTTTCAATTGTTTGTCTTTGTATTTATAATATTTTTTAAAATTTAAAAAAAAATTATTTAATAAAAGTAATTAAAATTTATCAAAAAAGATCTATATTGCATATAGAAAGTCTTATATATTACAAGATATAACCTTTTTTCATCAAGCTAATATGGACAAAAAATTTAGGACGAAGGGAGTATAAATTATAATGCAGGGGTAAATTACTAAAACCACCCTTCAGGATTCTAGAAATTACATATTGCCTATCATGCTTGTGAAAGGATGTAGAGGTTCACACCTTCGGAAGGACAGTTTGGCCCAGTGAAATTAAAATTCGTAGATATCGATAGATTTCATCCAATTTTGTAACAGATACATCCCGGCGGATAGGTGGTAATTTGTTATGCGAAATTGGGTAGTTTGTAATTAGTTTCCCATACACAAGGGGGGTAATTTGCAATTTTTAAAAACCTCAGGAGTGGTTTTGGTAAATTGTTCATGATGTATTTCCTTTTTCTTTTTGGGGAGTGATTTCCGCCCTCCAAGATTTACTATTTGCACTCTAATTTTGCAGATCGAAATAACTGTATATAGGAATTGATTTTGCACTCCACTTTTAGAACGCACATGTAAATTTTGGAGTGCGGAAATCAATATTTCCTTTTTTTAGCTTACCTATTTGCACATATAACATATACGTAGAGGACTCGATCATATCAGGTGAGTTTGATATATATATATATATATATATATATAGGAAGAAGATCTTATAAGGGCTCCCTTACATAGCTTATGTAAGGAATTTTTCGTTCGAGATTGAATTTCGACAATCCGAACCGTTAGATGCGTTTAGAATGTGTTTTTAAGGTCCAATACGAGGATTCGTAAAAACAAATACCCGGAAGGGCTTGATCCGAGCATTTTTCAATAAAAAATGTGCGTTGGACCTTAAAAACATGTTTTAAACACATCTAACGGTTCGGATCGTCGAAATTCAATCTCGAACGAAAAATCCCTTACATATGCTATGTAAGGGAGCCCTTATAAGATGCTCTTCCTATATATATATATATATGTGTGTGTGTGTGTGTGTGTGTGAGGATCAACGATTATGAAAAGATTAATGCACAAGCCACACGTTTTCCATGGACTATATAAAAACACGCTTTAAAAATAACACAGTTCAAGCTTCACATATTCCAAGAGGAATCCACAATTCACAATATAATTTATAATGCGCATCCCACAATTATTCACAACGCTTCACCAGGCGTCCCTGATGCGGATAAGCTAGACGTCTATCGCATTATCCCACAGCTAACACAAACACATCTTGCTAGCCTTTTAGCACTGTCCTAGCAAGCTGAGACGTAAGGGATGCCATTACTAGATAATAAAAGTGTCCACCTTTTATTTCAAGTCCATGGAGTTCATATTATTGAGTAAATCACGCAAATAAAACATAATTTTCGCATTTGATAACCAAAACATGTTTAAGTCGCATAGCTTGGGTATTAATCACTCACCTCGATCCACGCAATCTCTCGGAGTTCCTATATTAAACAAGTAATGTAAGTAGATGTTAGAAGCCATTCAAGTATTCTCCAAACTCTAAATGAACTTCTCAAGTGCTCTAAGAAACCATAAAAACGTTATGGAGGTCAATACTTAGGGACCCAATTACTGTATCCTACCAACTCCTGGGTACAAAGCCCATACCAACACAAACTACACGTCATAAGCTTCGAATCGATAGGTCATAGGTCAAAAACGGAGTTCAGACAAGACTTGAACGCTTATTTAAAGAAAGCTAGTCCATACAAAGAGGAACAGAATTGCAGAAACTGAACTGCTGTAATTTCAACTTAAAAACTGATTTTGCGCGGCCACGATTGAGGTACAAGCTTTACATGTACAGAAAGATACACGAGTCTAGTTTCGGAAAGAACAAACGGTGTGCGATTTCGATACCCATGCTAAAAGTTATGACTGTTTTCCTAAAATGTGTTCCTGCTGCCTGCAGAATCCAAATTTGACAGCATCAACTTCCAGAATTTCTATAGAGCTCTACATACGGAATTTAGGTCTAAAATTTTAACCCAACCAGGAAAACACATTTATGAACTCCCAGTAAAAATTCCAGAAATTTATGAGTTGTATAACCACGTTAATAAAATCCGCAAAGTCAGGCATACATGACCTAAAATCTGCAGAATTACAGAGATGCATAAATTGGGTGAATTCCTCTACAATTCATCAAGAAACTCTTCCAATACTCCATAATTAAGGGGTTTCTAAGTTCTCTAAGCATATAAACCCTGTAACAAACAATGAATTGAACATGAAAATTTAAGAAATCAAGAAGAGAAAGCATGGATTACCAAGGTATAGACCCAATTCTAGTCAAGTTAGACCTCCTCTAGATTTCCCTCTTTCTTTTCCCTATTTCCCCTTCTTCTTCTTTTTCTTCTTCTTCTTCTTCTTCTATGTTTTTCTCTCTCGGTGTGTTCGGTGGTGATAGCAGTAGAATAGGAAAAACGTAGAACCTCTCTTTTTTTGTTTTGTTAGGCAATGGAAAATTATTCCATGTATCTCACCTAATGTGTTCTCCTCTTGTTTTATTAGGAAGCTTAATAGAAATTATAGTGTATACTCGTGATCATGTCTTCCCATGTACCATATCGTATTAAGTAATAACACCCAGACACTTATGCACAATTAGACGCGGAATTAAATTAAGCTAATTAACCCAATAGATAATTAAATTTTAAGTGTGAT
Source organism: Gaultheria prostrata (assembly GCA_036023075.1). Classification (NCBI taxonomy): domain Eukaryota; kingdom Viridiplantae; phylum Streptophyta; class Magnoliopsida; order Ericales; family Ericaceae; genus Gaultheria; species Gaultheria prostrata. The sequence continues at coordinate 16,964 of JAXBDA010005840.1, forward strand.
TAAGGGTCAAGGGTATCACATAGTCCAAAATAAAAATGTATACACTATAATAGGGACGGATGAAGTATATCTTTTTTCTTTTCAATATAGTCTCGATCACTAAAAGGAGAGTTTTATTAACTATTTAAACTTTGAATACCAATAATATTACAACGAGATTGGCACCCTTTTTAACATTTTCGCAATGGAACTTAAAACCCATGTAGTAATAAAATCCACACCACTATACCAGTAAAAATTAACTAAAAGACCCAATGATTTTTGGCTTTTCAATTTACAGCAGGTGATCATGGCAGGAGCCGACACCACTTCAGTGATGTTAACATGGGCAGTCTCACTCCTACTGAACAACCGCCAAGTGTTAAAGAAGGCACAGGAAGAACTGGATCTCCACGTTGGCAAGGAAAGACAAGTGGATGAATCAGATATCAACAAACTTTTCTATCTCCAAGCCATAGTCAAAGAAACACTACGCTTATACCCAGCAGGTCCACTAGGAGGCCAAAGAGAATTCAGTGAAGATTGCACAATAAGTGGCTACCATATCCCCAAAGGCACACAATTGATTCCGAACTTGTGGAAGATCCAGAGGGACCCAACGAAATGGGTCGATCCGTTGGTGTTTCGACCAGAGAGGTTCCTTACGGAGCAAAAGGATGTCGACGTGAAGGGACGAAATTTTGAGTTGATCCCGTTTGGAGCTGGTAGAAGAGCGTGCCCCGGGATCGCGTTTGGTCTCCAAATGTTGCACTTTGTGCTCGCTAGGTTACTCCACGGGTTTGAGCTTTCCACACCAAATAATGCTCTAGTTGACATGACTGAGAGCGCTGGATTAACAAATGCTAAAGCCAGTCCACTTGAAGTACTTGTTGCCCCTCGTTTAATTCCTACTCTTTATCAATAGTTAAAGTCCGAACAAAAGAACAAGATAATATGGGCAAAGTTACAGTATGGTGATCATGGTGGTCGTCATATTTTTGTAATATTTATTGCACTTGTTATATTATGTCTTGAAATTGTACTTTTTTTTACAAGGAGGATCTTTGGTGTAGAAAATCATCAAGTAGAATTTTTTTCAAAATAGTCTGTTTTTCTCCATTATAAGTTTCGCGCTAGAAACAGAAGATCCGATCAAATGTGAATCTGAAAAATTGGTTTCTAATACACCGTGAAGGGGATTCTCATATTTTCAAAATAGTCTATCTTTGGTGTAAAATCATCCCACACATATAGATAAAAGTCAAGTAGAAAATTCTTCAAAATAGTCTATTTTTCTCCATTATAAGTTTCGCGCTAGAAATAGAAGATCCGATCAAATGTGAATCTGAAAAAACGGTTTCTAATACACCGTGAAAGGGATTCTCATATGATAAGCGCGCGAAATTTGTGAATTTAAGCGCCTAAGTAGGAAAGAATGAGCGCGTTAGACATGCGGTTAATCCTCATTTTCCATTTAATTCGTGCACGTGGTTGGATTTGGTGTTTGTGCTTAATTTGCAGGAAATTGATGTGTGTTGGTGCTAATCGGAGTTGTTGGAAAGGCATGCACGAGAATCAAGAATGAGCAAGGCTGAGGAGGCTAAGTGTTGAAGTTGATTTCGCGTGGAAGTGATCGTAACCCGTCGGGAGCGCTACCCTGTTTCTCTGGAGCGCTCAGAAGTGGCACAGGAGGGGAGCAAAACTGAACAGAAGGTCCACGAGCGCTACACCACTTTTGGTGTAGCGCTACCGAGAGGTTAAGAGGTCAACGGCAGTAGGGGGTCAACGGTGAAATGCGAGAGTTAAGGGCTTGGGAGCGCTACACCAAAAGTGGTGTAGCGCTACCGAGGGCATTATATTGAGCTAAAAACGTGGTCGTTTGGGGCGCGGGTAGTGAATTTCGTTTTGTTTTCCGGTTTTTAATTGTAACTAACGGGGGATTAGTATAGATACTCTCTTTAGAGCTCGAATTAGGGTTCCACAGTTCATAACTTTCGTTCTATTTTCTTAATTTTGGCTGCTGTTTTTAGGTTTCAATTTCAGATTCAAGTTGCTACGGATTTTCCGGTTTGATTCGGTGATTGCTTTCAGTGATTGATTCCAGTTTCTCTTCCGCAAATCGTGGTATCGTGTTTTAATCTTTATTTTAATTGTTCGAAGCATGTTTAGATCTAGGGTTAATTTGATTGCCGCATTCAATAAAATCATGAGTGAGTAGTTGCCAAGGGTGCGGCCACGGGATGAAGGCATCCCGTGACTAGCCAAATCAAAGTTCGTTTCGGGATATGTAAAATTTAGATTTTCAAGCAGTTTTAGGGTACGTAAACTCTTCTAACGGACAATCCCGGGCATTACCAGGATCCTTACGAATGTGTATGGATTCTGGTGACAGGTGGTGTGCATTCGTTAGGAAATTTTACCAACCCTAAAATCAATTATTTTATGAGAATGACGATCCGAATGAACGTTGGTTAGGGTTAGTTGCGGGTGTTGGAATTCCCACGGCTGCGCTCTCCTTTTTAATTAATAGTAAATCAGTTAATTTGTTAGTTTTCTAAGTTAATCAACCAAAGTGAAACAAGGGGTGGTTACCTAAGAGCCAAGTTCAACTAGAATTCAACATTTTTGAGTGAAACACCGTTCGTCCGTCTCTGTGGTTCGACTTCGGTACTTCCGAATTATTGTGCTACACTGATAGGTAGTCCTGCGCTTGGGACGTATTTTTGAGTCTATATTTTATACACCCGGTCGCTCAAGCATCATATTCCTCCAATTTAAGTAGGATGCCAGATCTAGAAATCTTCTTTTTGTAGTAGAAGCACATTTTGTTTTGTTGTAATCCTTTTTCAAAGGGATTGGTTAGTCGTCCAATAACAACTAAGATCCGTAAGAAGTAACAATATAGTAGATAGTATTCGAAGAAAGAAGGAGAACAAAGCATGTAATCCATGGATACTACAGGTCCAGAATATAGAACAACCGATAACAGCAAAAAAAAAACAAAACAAAACAAAAAATAGAAAAGCCGCTCAACATCAATGGCAGACACGGACTCTGCTTATGGAGGTGGGTGGCTAAAAGACCATCAGGGTCTCACGCTTGCTGTAGTATCCCACTGGATTTGCACCTTGACGCCTTCATCGCGTTGTTGGAGAACTCAAGGACCGCCACTCGAACAAAACTGACCAAGGTCTCCGTGCAAGAGCCAGTACCCAGATCTAAAACATTAGATCTGGATCTCAGAAGTCTAAAAATGATGGGGAGAGTGGGAGATCTGCCCTCCATAAAGAGAGCGTTTTAACCATCACGCATCCATAGAGGTAAGAGAAGAGAGGAGATGAGAACAGAAGAGAAGATAAGAGAAAAAAAGAGAGAGATCCAGACGAGTAGGGGACTCTGAGAAGGGAGGAGGAATGATGAGATCAAAAAAAGAAGGGAAAAAAGATAGGAGGGTAACTGTATACAAGGGTACTTCTTTGGACTGCTCTCTCTCTCTCTCTCTCTCTCTCTCTCTCTCTCTCTCTCTCTCTCTCTCTCTCTCTCTCTCTCTCTCTCGCGCGCGCGCGCCTTAGATCGTATACAAAGGTTGTGTCTCCAAAAGTTTATGATCTTTGGTGTATGATCCCTATGTCAAACAAAATTCACACTGATCATATTTCGATTTTGATGTAGGACAAGAAATAAATTATATCATTGCTTGTGAACAGTACTTCTTTGGCAGATTTAACATAGCACCATAGCGGATGACTAGGGATTGATCTTTCTAACAGGGAAAGGCTGCTCTCTAGAACTGATCCATCCAGTCCCAATCAATTTTGGGCCTTCGTGGATCTTTTGTAGGCTCACAACGGTTAATCCAAACCATTTAATTCATTGCAAAAACTGTGGTCAGACACAATAGCTGTGAGAGCGCAACACCTCTGTGCAAGAAATTAAAAAGGAAAATTGGGTACGTTAATAAATAATTTAATTTATTTATTCTAAAAATAAAAACTTTATTAAATCTAAAAATCTGAATTCTCCAACCATAAACTAAAAACTAGCTAAATTATTACAACCGAAATAAATTAACTTCTAACATTGTCTGAAAAATTTAAACAATTATTTAAAGTTCCACTGAAAATGAACGACAGAGCCACCTAACTAAATAGCTACTGGTAGAGGCACGGCTCCGCCACACCATATCCATCTTCTTGCTCCATCGCCCCGAAATCAGCAGGCTCTTCATCTTCCTCTGTACCTGGCGTTGGGGACACCAGGGGCCACACAAGTAGCACCGTGAGTGGTAAAATTACACTCAATAGGATACCCAAACTACCCCGTTACTAAAGTATGTTCATATAACAATTACTAGCATTAAAAGCACGTAAAGATGAGATTTAATAACATGTCATAAAAAAATATAAACAAATGACACAATCACAAGTTCCATAGTATCACTTTGTTCCTCAACACAGTCATGCTTTTCGTGTTTCAATCTATACTTCTCCTTCCCCAAATAGTCACATCATTAGTCACCAGCCTCTGCCCACAGTATACTTCCGGCGCCCGATCACACAGCAAAGCTACCTAAAAGTATACTGCGCATGGCTCATGATTGATCAATCTCTATCCGGTATCGATTCCCACCCACAGTATACTTCCAGCGCCTGATCACACAGCAAAGCTACCTAAAAGTATAAACTGCGCATGGCTCAAGACCCATACCGGACGCGTCCCACCCACAATCTTGTTTTGATATTAATTAACATAATCCATCCATTTAGATCACCCAAATATTAAATGTGACAGAAATATGATTTGCACTTCAATGCAAGCCCGCATATCACATAGGTCAAATAATTTAGCCCGATGGCACAAAATAATTCGTACGTGGTTATTTCACAGAGATAGGGCAGGCAACAACTTTAAATATTAAAAATAGAAAACTAATTCCAAAAATTCCGAAACTTAACAAAATTATAGGGAATCCAATTATGAACAACTTTTATGTTTTGTAAAAAATCTGACGGTCATCTTAAACGAGGTCAAAATGGATCCGAAGACAGTTTCGTCTACCTGTCCCGAAATAGCACAAAAACCTTTCTTTAAAAATTCATATCTTTCTGTACGTATTTCGGATCGGAATAAGTTCTATATGGAAGTTGCTTAAAATTTCGTAAGCTGCAACCTTTATGTTTTGAGTATTTCGTGAATCTGACTCCAAATGCCCCAAAACGTCCAGATCAGAGGACGGGTTACACGTACTCGTTTTTCAGCATATGAAACGTATAAATTCTTATCTTACGGTATCAACTCAATTCCCGAGAATATCACGTACTTAATATATAAAACACATCCTTTTGAAATTATAACAGCGTATTTAAAATCACGTAAGCAACAAAACTAAAGTAAAAGTTAAGTTCAAGAATCCTACCGATCTTCCAAAGTTCTAGCGTGCTACGAACGTGAGAAGATTTACGGTTGTTGAACGGTTGGGTTCTCGGAATAAAATTCTATGAAAGAAGAGATATTATTTGCGAAGGAAATACAAAATTAAATGATGAGAGAACGAATGGATATTTACCGCACAAGAGGAGACGAACCGAGAGTGGGAGTGCACGTGAGGAGGCTTGTGCCATGAGTGGGCCAACTGGAAGGGAAGTCATAGCCGTGGCTTTGAGGTTTAGAAGAAAAGAAGCAATAAGGGATGGGGAAAAGTTAACAAAGGAGAATCATAATAGGAAAAGAAAAAGAAAATAGGAAAGGGAGGAAAATCAAATGAGAGATTTTGTGAGGAATTTATGACATCAAATAATTAGTGGGATTTAGGAGGGAGTAATATTGAGGGAAGATTTGATTGGGTTTTCTATTTTAATCTAGGAATTTACGTAAAAAGAAATAAAGCCAATAAGGGAATCAAAATACATGGGTAAATACA